>QGOG01000592.1:0-11854 GCA_003313185.1 Collybia sp. MG36
GAGGTCCCTGCGAACTGGCCATGCATGTGTTAGGCTGGAATACGTTCTGTGAATGGAGCGTACCACGGCGACGGGGACCCATTTCGGAATACGTAGGGTGGGTTTGGGAGGAAGTTCGCTGGGAGGAGGCGAGGGGGATGAGGACGACATGAAAAGCGAGTTGACTGGCTTGTCGAAATGTTCTCACCTTCGCGGGCCGGATCCCGACGCTTGGCAAGGGTCCCTAGTCCAAACAAGCGTCCCCACCAACAATCAACAGTCAACGGTGTCATCGCAATACACACAATTCCTGCGTCCAGGTTGTAGACGTCTCGATATACATTATCAATAGACCCGGGCTTATGCACGAGGCTACTAAGTATGCAAGGACGAATTCAAGTTCTTGGCCGTGAAGTTCTCTCAAGGCCATCGCTGAGGCTAGCCGCGGTTTCAAGTTCAATGAGCTATGAGAGTGTGATAGCTTTGGTGAGGGCTCTATGTTGGTTTTCGTGCCCACCTTCGGATATGTGTGCTGCTTCTTTTCGCCAGGCCCTTTGCTGACGCCCAACCACGATGTTCATAAGGGGCCTATGTCACCCCAATGCATCGTGAACCAGCGGTGGTCGGATCTCCCTGGTGATCGCTCCTTGTCATATAAACATCGTGCCGAAATCACTCTCATCAGTTCACCAGCAATTCGCACTCGAGCTAAACAACAATCACCATGATGTATCCATGGCCAATGCCCCTTGGACGAGTATTTCAGAGCCTCAACCTGTTTCTCACCGAATGCTTCCCCCCACCAAGATGACTTTCTCCGAGCTCGATGCACTGACCTTTGGGGCCATCCTCGAAGGCACATTCTATGGTAAGGATTTCCACAGCCATACCGAGCCATACTGAGATTCCCACTAGGTGCATATGTTGTTCTCTTCATCCTATACCTAGTCCTTCAACGTCGAAATCACCGCGTAGTTTATGGGCCGCTGACTCTGGCCCAAATCCTGCTCTTCAGCCTCTGCACCATATCCTTGTGTCTCGATATCCCCCCAGACTATTTGCAAATTGTACGTTCTATCCTCGCCCGGCCTCAGGCTTCCTGAACGTAGTATTCAGGTTCCTATGGCAAATGAGATTAAAACCTTTAATAAAATTGCCACGAGCTCCGGGGTGATATTCACCTGTATTGATTGCTTAGCTCAGACAATTATGGTGAGCACTACATGTGCGCTATCCATAACCCCTACTAACCACGTATAAAAGCTCTACCGGTGCTGGGTCATCTGGGATCGGCGATGGGTGGTTGTTGCTATCCCAGGATTCCTTACGTTCGAACATTTGGTAACGGATTCGAGACTTCCACCCAATCAATGATCTCTTACAACGTTGCGTTTCAGGCGGGGGCTCACCTTTTCTGCTCCTAGCATTTCTCCCCTCCGGAGCACCGACCGAGACAGGATCACCCAGCTTTATCTATCAACTGGAATTATGACATTGTACACCTCGCTCGCCGTAAATGCTCTCACCACATCGCTAATTGTGACCAAGATCCTCCTGGTCTCACGGGAACCGCCTCCTAGCTTGGGCTCTAACTCACAACGTTCCCTCCGCGTCATCACCGCTATGCTCGTCGAATCCGGGCTCCTCATGTTTGCGTTCCAACTCATTCTTGTTATTTTATTCTCCGCCCAACTTCTAGCAGTTGATATTATTGGTGGCGTGGTCACTATGATATACGTAGGTAACCTCTGACAGGAACTCAGCCGTAGATTAACATTTTACTTCTGGACATGCAGGGAATCGCTCCAATACTTCTGAGCCTCCGCGTGGCCATGGGTTCCGCATACGACAAAACCACAGTGGAAACCAGTTCCTTGCGATTTTCCCACTCGGGAGGAGCCGCTCAGACCATCGACCCAAGCATACGCGCAGCCGAAGCCCAATTCCGGGCCATTGACATCAGCCTTGGTGATGTTTCCAACGAAAGAGTGGCAGATACCTCTTTGATATCCATACCTGTGTCTCATGGGGTGCAAACGTGGGCAGCAGACAAATGAATGTAAAGTATGCAATCCTTGGCGAGAGTTCTTGGATTTCGTGTTATTGACCGTGGCGGTAATGACCTAATGGCACGACTTCCGAATTTGAGGCCTCAAGGCCGTAATTTTGGTTGCCCACTGGCAGTGTTCGAGGAAGGACTCATCATGAAAGGCAAAATCCATATGCGAAATCGCTGGCAAGTTCCAGGTCCCTCAGTAATCCCAACATTACGTCCCTCTTTCTAAGAAAAGACAGGAACCAGAACTATATTGGGATATGTCAAATCATGGCGCGCAATGTGTGGCAGGTGCCTGGTGGAGTGGGACCGAAACACGAACTTCATGGCAGAGAAAAACTATGGCGCGCGTTCATCACAGAGAAATAACTACACATCAGGACCCCTTCATTCTCCGACTTGATTGACCTATTTGGTCGCTCAAAATGTTAATAATGTCAGTACCAATACCCTCCTCCAGGATTGAAGACACACGTTGGTTTCTGGTCCTCCGGATGGGCCGATTACCTCGCTCAGTGGATATCAGGATTCGGGGAGCGATTATCCCGCTGCTGAGCGCTGAAGCGCTGATCTTTGAACATATCCTGATTGGTGATGACTTCAAGTTGGATCACAACAATCACAACTTAACTCCATGGCCGTCCCGAAAAATTCTTCATCAACATGTATCCGCATTGGCTGGTGCACCTCGGATTGGTATTTAGGTTATTGATTCATCTCTTCACCCACCACCCTTGGAGATGACTTTCACCGAACTAGACGCAACGCTGTTGGGGGCCATCCTCGAAGGCATATTCTATGGTAATAATTTCAGCCGCCACACTGAATCATGTTGATATTCCCGCTAGGTGCCTATGTGGTTCTCTTCATCCTATACCTGGTCATTCGGCATCGCAATCAGCGCGCGGTTGATGCGCCACTGACTCTGGCCCAGATACTACTCTTCAGCCTCTGCACCATATCGCTGTGTCTCGATATCCCTGCAGACTACTTTTCACTTGTATGTTTTCATCTTCACCCATGAGCCCCAGGTTCTGCCTCAACATAATATTCAGATACCAGATGTAGAAAAGCTCAACGCAGCAAATAAACTTAACGTGGGCTCCATGGTGATATTCGCCCTCATTGATTACTTGGCGCAAATGATTCTGGTGGGTACGTTATACGTCCTGTTCGTAAGCATTCCTCACTAGCAGTGAAGCTCTACCGCTGCTGGGTCGTCTGGGATCAGCGATGGGTGGTCGTTGCCATTCCAGGGTTCCTGGCGCTTGTAACACTTGGTGACGAAATTCAGAACCCCACCCGACCAACAGTCACTTACAATACATTTCAGGTGGGGGATTCGCGCTTGCTGGTCTTTATAATTCTTTCTTCAGCAGTTCTAACCCGGAAAAAACCATCTCTCTTTTTGAATCGACTGGGATCATGACCAACTCTACTTCGCTCGTCGTCAACGCTCTTACCACATCACTCATTGTAACCAAGATCTACCTAACCTCACGGGAAATGCGTCCTGGCTTGGGTTCCAACTTGCATCGGTCCCTCCGCATCATCACTGCTATGCTCATCGAATCTGGGCTCCTCATGTTTGCGTTCCAGCTCATGTTCCTTGTACTATTCGCTGCCAAGCTCCCAGCGTTCGGACTTATTTCCACCCCGATCACTCATATATATGTACGTGGCTTCTCACTGGAACTTGACAGTGGACGGAATTCTGATTTTGGATGTGTAGGGAATCACTCCAACAATTCTGAGCATCCGGGTTGTCATGGGTTCCGCGTACGATAAGACGACAGAAAAGACCCGCTCCTTGCAATTTGCCCACTCGCGAGGAGCGGCCACCACGCGGACGACTGATCTAAGCGGGAGCGTAGCCGGAGCCCAAGAGTCTCGGGTTGCTGATATCGACCTCGACGAGGTCTCGCAGAACGGAAGAGTGGCTGATACCGCTGTTTGATCTCAGTACTCACATCCTCTGGGCCTCGTTAACCTCCATTGAACGGAGTCTTTGCCCTCCCTTGATCCATAACCCCGCTCGTCTTAGAATTCCCCCATGGGGGATGTTTCACTCGGTGGTGCCGTTGCATTGAATACTGACATATTTATTGCGTTGCCCTAATTATCGATCAATTGCACGACCAACCGTAAACACCTCCCAGTAGTCGTGCGCACTATGATTGCACTTCGCCCTGCGCTTTGACGAAATACCCTCATGCGAGAGTCTGCACGCCAGCTCAGCTCGGCCGATGCACGTTCCGCAGTTCCCGCTCCAAGTAGACGTCTCGAAATGCATAAATGCACCCAAGCCTATGCGCTAGGCCACTGAGAATGCGAAGACGAATCATGTGGCGGGATATATTGAAGTTGCCTCCTCCGCTACGTAGACATTCTCAGCCTCCCCAATTTTAACACTGATTTATTCTCAAGATTGTCGCTAAAAAGCATGCGATGGCGGTCGATTGTCTCCGAGGATACATATTGAGGGGACCGAATGAAGAGGAGAACTTGTAGTGCGACGCCGTGATTCCAAGGGTTGCGGCGACGGTGGTCTTATGCTTTACCACAACAGCCCTTGGCTTTGCGCCTTGGTGAGCTCTTTCCCACACGCAGCCGCGCCGGAGCTGTCGTACCAACTCGGAAAATGCATGCTCCATACTTACCGCATGCCTCACCTTCGAGATAGCTACAGTTAATCCTGTGTTCGAAGCTTGTGTCCCTCACCCATAGAGACCTCCCGGTCATGGGATCTAATCAATCATAACTACTCCTGACGACGCCTGCGGCATATCATCCTCATGATGTACTCACAGAGTTAGTGAGCGGGGTCCTGACTGGATGTAGCATTCGTACTGGTGAACGGTTCGTTCCGCCGGCGCGGAGTCGAGAAACAGCACACCCACTGCCCACATGTGGGTAGGCTCGACGACGAATGTTTGGTTGTCTGCCACGATGTGTCGTAAAGAGCGGGATTAATGGTGGAGACCTCGCCGAGCAGTTCCACACGCCTAAAGACATCATCGAAAGAGACAATGTGCCATACCATATCTCGTTGAGCGATGGCTGTTGCTCGTTCATACATTTGGTCATCCGCGTTCGGCTGAAATTCAAAAGTTTGGAGCGGTTGGGGTGGAAGTACTTAGGTGCTCACCGATGGATCCCAAATAAAAATTGCACCACCCACGTAGTATTCAAGTCATTCTGCGTGTCTATGGATAAACCAGCAAACGTTCATTTGGCTAACACCTTGTATCCAAGTGATGCAGACAAAACTGTTCTCAAGGAGACGAAATCTAAAATTGAATTCGTTCTGATCAGGGTGTCCACGACTTGTGTCAATCTGACATTGACAGATATACACACACTCCCGTTGCCGTGGTGTCGAACGTGATTGTCAGTTCAATTCCACGGTTGGGTTCCTCTAAGTCATACAAGATTCAGAAAAACACGAATGGAGAGCGCGGGATGTAGTACCATCGTTGGAAGTTGGGATAGCGGCCGTCAGGGTGAAGCCGGTGTTTTGTGTTGGTGTTCAAAGACAGTGCCATGCATATGGTGGGAACACAGACGACGAAGGTAAATAAATGTAAAGCATGAATTGAAATTTGAGATCGTCGATGGATGGACCCCATGATCACGTTTAAACATTCCAAGTGTTCGCTGTTCAGATGGCTTGGATTTCATGTTATTGGGCACATTGGTGAGGCTTCATAAGGTATGTGGTCCCTCGTTCGTTCCCTCTCCCATCAGGTATGGTTGACCTCCCTGGGCTCCTTCTTAGTCCGTCTCTGAGACCAGCCGCGTTGTTGAGAAGGCGAGGGTGGATCAGTGGTCGTACGTTTTCTTGCCCATTGTCGTGCGTTGACTCGTTGTCAACAGTGTATGAAGTGACGTCAAGTCCCAGGCGTTGCGCTGGTTCTGGTGTCACTCAGCGCGCCTCTGTTCCTCGCAATGAGTTGATGCTTGGATGCAGTAGTCATGCACCTAGGTCTTAAATTAGGATCAAAAATGAAAACAACTAGGCTCGTGAGCGTGGTGATTGGACTCAAGAACTTTGGATACGCGCCGAATCTGCATCACCAATCTAAGAACTCCAGCGTCGGAATCCTCTCACCTGCTTCGCCGCCTCAAATTCGTCGAAATCTTGAGAATGCTTGTTTGACAATACGCCCAATCATTTAGCCATCAGACTTGAATAGGGTGACCTTGAAGGCAGATCGAGGGCACTTTGATTTTCCGGTCTCCCGGATGAACAATTTGAATTAGTATAGCCTATTGTGCAAGACTGACATTGATAGTGGGTGATTGATGGTTACTCCACAGCCACCCCCGGGGTCTTTCTCATCAATTAACCAGCAATATGTGCGTGAGCGGAACAACAATCATGATGTATCCATGGCTGATAGCCTCTTGGATTGTATTTTAGAGCCGCGATTCAAGTCTGATTGAATTCCTCACCTGCCATCGGGATGGCTCTCACCCAACTAGACACAGCGGTCCTGGGGACCATCATCGAAGGCATCTTCTATGGTCATAATTTCAACAACCATACAGAATCATACTGAGATTCCCGCTAGGCACATATGTCGTTCTCTTCATCCTATATCTGGTCCTTCGGCACCACAACCACCGCGTGGTTGAGGCACCGCTGGCTCTGGCCCAGATAGCCCTCTTTTGCCTCTGCACCATATCCATGGGTCTTGATATCTTCGCGGCCTATCTTCAGGTAGTGTGTTCCATCCTCGCTCATGAGCCCCAGCTCAACAAAATATCCAGGTGCCAGATGTGGTGGGCAAGCATGCAGCTCGTCAACTTAACCTGGCCTCCTTGTTGATATTCGCCCTCGTTGATTACTTGGCTCAAATGATTCTGGTGAGTACTTCAGGTACACTTTCCATAACTATTCCTCACTCGTGTGAAGCTCTACCGCTGCTGGATCATCTGGGACAGACGGTGGGTGATTGTCGCTGCCCCAGGGCTCCTCGCACTCGTGACACTCGGTGACAAGCCCTTTTGTAATTTCACCCAATCAATGATGTCTTACAACGCTGCATCTTAGGTGGGGGATTTGCACTCATTGGTCTCGTCATTTCTCCCCTCGGGAAGATCAATCCAGAAAAATTCATCGGGATTTTTACGTTAACTGGAACCACGGCGTACTCCATTTCGCTCGCTGTCAATGCTCTCACCACATCGTTAATTGTGGCCAAGATCCTCTTGATCTCGCAGGAAGTGCGTCCTTACTTGGATTCAAGTTCTGACTCGGGGCAGTCTTTCCGCATTGTCACTGCTATGCTGATCGAATCCGGGCTCCTCATGTTTGCGTTCCAACTCGCCTTTGTTATTCTATTCTCCAGTAGACTCCCAGAATCTAACATTGTCTCCTCCCCAATCATTCACGTATATGTATGTGGTTTCTCACGGAATTCGGCCGTGATAGAACTCTGATTGTCGATGTGCAGGGAATCACTCCAACACTTCTCAACATCCGAGTTATCATGGGTTCCGCATATGACAAACCCACGGAGAAGACTCGGTCCCTGAGATTCGCCCACTCGCGGGGAGCCGTCACTCAGACCAGAATCGAATCGACTATTGATATCGAACTTGATGGGGTATCCAATGAAAGAGCCAGTGACGCCACTGTGTAATTTAGATACTTACGTCTCCTTATCCTGGACTGTCCATTCGTCATCAAATCCCCCAAACAGGGGGAACCATCGTTATATGGTGTACTTGTTTCCTGATGTTGTATATTGTATATATTTATCACTTTTGAGTTTCTTGTAATCAATCAATTGCCCAACCAACCAACGTCCTTCAGTAGTCGTTCTGCTCGGTTGCACTTCGCCCTGCTTCTCGATGAATCGTTCATGCCTCAGCCAACACGCCGGCTCGAACAATGCGTGCTCCATACCCCCCGCGTCCCTGAAGACATCTCGACATTTTCCGGCACATCACATCATGGGTTTTTCTCCGGGTCTGCAGCCAGAGATGCTCAAGCGACCTGAAACAATGCGTCGCGATCCATCAATGGCTCAGAGAGAACACAGCTTATGTAGTGTAGTGTCATCCCACAGAACCACGATTGCGCATGGACGCTGAACTGGTCATGATCAGTCGCGACTTGGGGGATATATCCAGGGGTGTCCACGATGGTATCTACGCTGCGACAAGCTATGTGGAAGTAGACGACAGAGAGACACCCCGATCGTTGGCGACGAGTAGACATTGCAAGTGCACACCTCGGCCAGAAATCAATTGTGTAACCGTGCGACAGCGAGTATTTATCATTCCGGTGTGATTCAGAAGGATATATCTGTCCATGGGTTGTAGTAATTAGAACCCTGCCCTTGAAATTGCCGAGAGGGCGCTCTCCATACCTACCCGCGGAGTCAGATCACTGGTTTGTTGCCAGCGTCACTGCCGCTCAAAAAGCACTTTGTCACCACCTTTTGAGGGCATCGATATTTCCATCCTCCGCGATTTTGATGCTTGTCTGTCCATGCTGAAGGTATTGAGGAGACTGGACAAACGTGTAACTCGAATGACAGTCACAATCGGCGCGGAATAGTGCGTCATGTGCTCACCCCTTTACCATTTGCATAATAGGAAGAAAATCATCTTAATGCCAATATCCGCAGTTCGCTGAGGGATGACCTGACTTGATCCACCGACCCCTGCCAACATTGCCGGCCAGGTGCAATGTGGGTGGGAATACAGTTTCCAGATGACACCAACTACCACAGCAGCCCTGGCCTTGCGCCTCGGCGAGTTTCCAACACGACCGCGCTGTAGCCGACGTACCACAATACCGCGGGATTCGACGTGCTCAAATAGGGACCGTCGCTGAAGGGGTCACTGAAGGCGAGGATGAACCCATAGCCGTAGGGCTGCCCATCGTAGTGTGTTTGAGGGGGATTGATCATGAACGGCGGAATCCGTGGCGCGAAATCGCTGGCAAGTTCCAGGCCCCAGGCCTCAACCTTTCTTTTACAAGAAAGACTGAAACCAAAAACCATGTTAAGGTATTTCCAGCGCGCCTGATGGAGTGGGACCGAAATTTATCGCAGAACAAAGTTATAGTGGGTACGGTTATCAACCATATGGTGGATCTGCATGAAGATCCCCTCACTTGTGTCACAGCTCTAAATTGAGCGAAAAATGTTTAGCCGCCTACTGGCAAGATTTTGATAATGATCAGTGCCAGTACTTTGCCCTAGGGCGACATCTCAAAGGCAGATTGAGGGCGCGTTTTCTGGTCCTCCAAGTGGGTTGATTACCTGACTCAACGGTCGCGCATACCAGGTTGCGGGATAGGGACCCGCCGCTGTTAATTTCGGAGAATATCAGTGGTAGGCAATTGCTGATGATTCAGACCCCAACCGAGTCCAGCGCCGTCCGAAAATACTTCCTTATCAATCTGTCGTCAACTTACACTTCAAACGCATTCGACATGGCCAGTGCACCTTGGATTAGTATTTTAGGGCGTCGGTTCATCTCCAAGCTGATTATTCGCGATTCACCCACCACCCTTGCATCCATACCCAATCTTCCCAAGCGTAATATTCACTATTTATTATTCAGGTGCCAGATGTGCTAAACAAGGACGCGTTCGTCAAACTCACTCTCGGTTCCCTGAGCTATTGTTGATTGCTTGGCTCAAATGATTCTGGTGAGCACTATGCGTCCTGCCTATAATCATCGCTCATTGGCGACGAAGCTCTACCGCTGCTGGATCATCTGGGATAAGCGATGGGTGGTCGTTGTCGTCCCAGGGTTCCTGGCATTTATGACTCTTGTTACAGATTCGAGAATTCCGCCTAGTTAATGATCACTTACAAGCGGCATTTCAGGTGGGGGATTCACCCATTTTAGTCTCCAAAACACTGGAAACGAAGAGAAGTTTGTCCGGCTATATTCAGTAATTGGAACAGCGGCATATTCCATTTCGCTCAGCGTCAATGCTCTCATCACATCACTCATTGTGACCAAGATCTTCTCAACCGCGAGGGAAGTGCGTCCTGCATTGGGTTCCGACTCGAATCGGTCGCTCCGGATTGTCGCCGTTATACTCATCAAATCTGGGCCCCTCATGTTCGCATTCCAGCTCGTTTACGTTGTTCTATTCTCCACCCTCGTTCCAGCAGTTGACGTTATGTCCGGCCCAATCACTCACATTTATGTCTGTAGCTTCTCCCGGATCTTGGCAGTCGGACGGCGGCTGCACACTGGGTTTTTCCAAATTCGTGAGCCAGCTGCCGGCCGAAGGCATTGAGATGATCTGGCCACCACTGATGAGTGAGAACTTAATCAAGGCCAGCAACCGCGTGGTTCAGAGGAGACTTGATCTCCGAAAGGCGCTGGAAGTTCCACTCGTTTCTTGTGAGCTAATGCCCAACCTGGAACCATCAGCCATGCTCGACACGGTGGAAACAGGATGCTGGCGATGCTGGATTGTGTATCTGTTAGTGTCAGAAAGCCACAGGTTCCGATGATACACACCCCGGCCAGAATGAAGAACACCTTGCGACTCGTCTCCTCAAGAATACCATGAATGCCGAACGTATTGAAGATGACGAAATCATCTTCGGTGTCGACAGCCGAAACGGATGAGGCGATAGTCATTTTATCAGCGTGGGGAAAGTGTGGCAAGAGTGGCAAAACTACCCGGGCATAGGATAACAATATGCGCATTTTTATCCTCAGGTTCAGGTAATACAAGAAGGGAAATATACTAGGGAGACGCGGTGGAGGGCCTGCGCGAGCGGGGGTCAGTATAGAACTTTTTTGAGTTAGGATGGGAGGGAGGGAGTGGGACTAACGCAACGTGATGGAAGTTGGAGCGCAGGATGCCGCCGCTGACGATCTCCGTGATATCGCCTAGATTGCACATTGCGTGGCCCGGGATTGGGCGGAGATACTGCTACGTCTCCGCGCCCGGGACGGGACTCCGAGACGATTGTGAAGGAACGAGATGGAGCCAAAGTCGGCGTGTGCACCGATGGCGAGTTTGAGGCCCGCGGCGGGAGGGTCAGGGAAGGTGCGATGTACCACGCGTTGCTCCCGCTGAGCTCGTCTTTGGGGCGCATTCTCCTCAGTGTAGCTTGGGGAAGCCCGAGTCGGTTATTGAATACACCGATCAGAGTGGAAGTGATAGGTACAACGACGGGGACTATGGCGCGGTGCACGGGCGCAGGTTAGGTGTGGCGCGCGACGCAGGGCGCATTTTCTAGATGCCTCCACGCCGAGATGAAACATGGCCTCGGCCTCTTGGTCTCCACCGTGGTTCTTCAGCTTACTACCAGAACCGATTATGCCTCCCACAAGCGCTCGATCTCTGCGTGGTCGCCAGTCAAGATGAGCTGGTATTCAATGATGTGTAGGAACGTCGCCGGGGAATGGGGGAAGAGTGAGAGAAGGCACTGTGGTGGAGGATGAGACAGGCGCGAGCGAGTGGTTGTTGTGGAGATAAAGAAACCGATCGCGAAGGGCTCTCAACACACAAAAACAAATACCAGACGCGTTACACCGACTCGCTGGATACTGTCTCGATAACCCTTTGGGGTTGTTAGATCTGGTGGGAGAGTTTATAAATAGCTTGTTGACCAGCGTAGAATTGATCATGATACACCGCAAACTGCTCAGATCCTTTTCCCAGCATTAGGCCGGAAATGGTTTTGTGAATGTCAGGCCTGTCACTCCCCCAATAAAATTGTGTGACCATGAGCCGACATGCGCCGAGGGGGTCACAGCAGGGTGTTACGTCCTGCTAACGAGAGATGTCAAAGCTAACGCTGAGCTATGAGGTCACTTAGCAAG
>QGOG01000596.1:0-22287 GCA_003313185.1 Collybia sp. MG36
CCTCCTGGTATGTGATGGTTGCGGGGCTCCATGTCATGCCCATATCCGTGGTAACCTCGACTGCGGAGACGATACCGCCAGAACCAGGCACGGCGTACCCTTTGACGTAGACCACACCAGGCGAAGTTGACGTGACCGAGGCGACAACAGAGTTCAGTGGCAGTGCGGTCATGGAAGGATACTTTGACCACAGCGGTTTCGCAGCCTCCTTCGAGTCTACCTGGAAAAGGTGAGCAGAGGCAGCAGTTGAGGTTACCATACGACATACATGAGGCGGAAGGACCTTGTAGTCGCGTTGCTGGTAAAAATTGGGCGACTCCTCTGGGGAAATAATGATGGTGTCCACCCACTTGACCCACCGTGCGCCCAGGTATCCCGGGACAACGACGCGTAAGGGGCCCCCATGATGTGCCGAAAGCGGCTCGTCGTTCATCTTTTTATCGATGAGATTTATCATGATGATCAGACCACGAACAAAACACACCTCAAACGCGAGGAGAACATCGCCGGCTGGGTCCATGGTCTTTTCAATAGGGATCGATCCGCCGTAATATTCGTCGTCCTGACATAGTGTTGCGTACGAGGAAAAGCAGACATGCGTGCCCTCGTTCTGCTGGACGCCGATAGTATTGAGGACATCACGCAACCGGACGCCGCCCCAGGCGCAGTTGGCGATGACCCCATCTGCCCAGGCGACACCGTGTACAGGCTTGATGGCCCCCATTTCTTTCCGCCTGTTTCCGGCACACTAGTTGAATGGTTTTAGCATAATTCGCTCAAATGTTTTGGGGCACACCTGTAGAGCAGCGATGATTCGAACATTGGTGTATTTGGTCTTGAGGTCTCCTAGGGAGATTTGAAAGTCTTTTCCATCTCCTGTTCTTATTGTCAGGTTATACGAGTCCTCGTCGAATTCGCGCACAGGGCCATGGTTTCGGCAGTATACAAGGTCTTCAGGCGTGAGATTGAATTCTACGAGTGCAGAGGCCAACGGCTCAGCGTTACATGGTTCCGCGGCCTGTACCACGAGCAATTCCGAGTGTGGGGGCTCGTTCGAGTAATATTCTGTAGTGGTGCTGGTGGTAGTTTCGGACATAGATGGCATGTGTGAGACACGTAGCGGAATGATTGTACTCCATGATATCCATCTTTGTCGGACGGAGCTAACATCAGACTCACGGCACGCTTCAGCAACGCCAGACTTGACATGATTTCTTGCACAGGGGCAGAAAAGTTGGAATAAGGAAATGTACTGATGGCGAAGTATGAAAGTTGTAGAGAACTCTGATTCCACACGAAGCACCAGACACGTGGGTACTGTCTAACATTCTACGTATTCACGGCTCTAATGACGCTGGGAACGTCCCACTCTCGCGTTGCTCGTCGAATTTCGAGATCTAAAGATAGAAATGAGCGAGGTTCAGCAGCCACAAGGGATTCGAAACACACCCATTCATCTGCGGAAAGGGGAATGAGTGAATTATTCATGCTAGGAGTATATGTAGGGCGCACTAGGGCATAAGGAGTTATATGCCTTCTTGAACTGTTTGCAGGGTACAAAGTCTTCTCCCTTTGCCGTAATGCACTTGAAGTAGTCGGTGTAGTTTTGGAAGCTAGGCGGTGAACAGGACTCTTCATGACCAAAAACAAAACAAAAAAAAACCATGAGACACACCAGTTACGGGTTTGGTTGGTGTTGGGGAAACGAGCTTGCAGACATATGGAATAAAATTCAACATGCTTCGGGTTGCGACATCGACATACCGTCAAATCCTACAGTCTGAAGGACATATTTGCTAGTTATATTCCAATAAGCTCGGGCATTTCATTCATAAGCAAGCAAACCTGGCGGCTTCAGACATAGTAGTCGTGGTTTTGCTGGTCGGGTTTTGGCGGAAGTCAAGGAAAGAACGGTGCGATTAGTCAGCACCACATCTTCACCTTAAATCCCACAATAACCATGGAGGCTCTCAAGGCTGAAATTGCTGCAAAGCGGAAAAACTTGGACGATAATGCTACGCTAGCCTCGCGTCCAAAGAAATACATGCGAAGGGGGGATCTTGAGCGACTCAAGGAGGATGAAGAACTCAAAATAAAAGAGGAAAAACGGCAGGAGGAGGAGCGAGTTAGGGCGGAGGCAGAGGTCCGGACCGCGGCCAAAAAGGCGGCTAAAGTGAGCTTGCAAATATCTCCAACAAAATAACAATCCTTATCCTACGCTGGAGGGCAGACACCATCGTCCGCGGCAGCTTCACCACTCCCCGATGTTGACTCGCCGAAACCCGAAGCTTCTTTCAATATATCCAACGAGGAGACGATAAGGCGGCTCCGCTCGAAGGGCCAGCCAATACGACTGTTTGCAGAGTTAGATAAGGACCGTAGGTTGCGGTTACGCGCGCTTGAGCTTATCGAGGAAAAGGGACACGACCGCCAGGGTGGTCAGAATGACTTCAAGAAGGCACTGGAAGATGTCGAGAATGTCGAAAGAGAGATGAAGAAGAATAGTAAGGGCAAGAAAAAGGGTGATACAGAGGCTTTCACCGGGGTACTCGATCTGGCCCTCATCAAGACTGACTCGGACAAGCTGTACCCTATCATATACTATGCCCTCAAGCGAACTCTCAAGGAGTGGGAGGAGGCCATGGATGAACGTCCAGGTATGGAATTGGGATCTTATCTGACTGCTTATCTGATGAGTTGTTTAGAAAATGTCAAACGAACCACACAGGGTAAATTGGCCGCTGCAACCCAAGTTCAGTCGGCTGAATATCTCAAACCACTCTTCAAGTCCCTTCGCTCAAGGGTGTGTCCTCTCAAGTATCTCTTTCCCTGAACCGCACTCATATCCATCAGTCGCTGCCTGCAGATGTCCTTGCGCGCATGGCTGAGATTGTGCACTACATGCAAAAACGGCAGTACCAAAAAGCCAACGATTCCTATCTACGGCTCTCTATCGGCAACGCCCCATGGCCGATCGGGGTGACCATGGTCGGGTAAGCATCCCGGTTCAAAATGACCGTTGACCCCATTCCTTAAACCTCAACTAGTATTCATGAGCGATCTGCGCGCGAGAAGATCTCTGCTGATCAGGTAGCCCACGTGTTGAATGATGAAGTCAGTCGGAAATACATCCAAAGCCTCAAGAGGTTGGTCTGGTTATGTGCGTTGTGCTCCCGGTTGGTTGTTTACCACCTTTGTAGGCTCCTGACCTTTTCGCAAACCAAGTACCCCCCGGAGGACATATCGCAGCTCATGGGGTGACCCTTTGTTGTGTTCACTGCGAGGTCGACTCAATACACAATCCCGGGTTTAACTTGTAGTAGCTAGCCCCTTGCTCCGCTCTTCATATATGCTCTATGACATGTTCCTACACTCACGAATCTTTCGGCGCAGCTCAGTGATTCAATGAGTATTTGCTCATGGCACTGCAGAGCCCATGGCCCAGACCCATCTAACAACAGGCCCCGTGCCAGTTCGCCAACCCCACCGTGTTCAATCTCAACTGTTCAATTCGCAACAAGAACAAGAACTTCCTTACTTGCTCACCAACAGCATCAAACCAAGCCTGAGATCTACAACTGATGCTGGCGTCGCTAATATTTGATCACGGGGGAGCTCGCTTACAGCTGTCCGGTAGCCGCTCAGCTGCTGATGGACATGGAATAAGCTGTCTGAGGCTGGCTGGACTGGGCCACTGCAGGGTCGATAAATCCCCAACCAGCCAGAGTTACAGGATCGATCATCATCCTCTAAGTCGAAACAAGACCCATGGATGATTCCATTTACCCACCCTTGACCTTCTTACCATTTTTCTCCCGAGGACTGATACCTTTTGGTATAGCCAGGGCGTGCCCCGATTCATTGATGTGCGCAAACAGTTTAGTCTTGCTGGCGAAATGCTGCATGCAAACGTTGCAGCGGAGCTATATAGAAAATAATATTGAGATAGGCATTCGTCGCGGTGGTGCTACGTGCTCACCTTGTCATCCCCTGCTTCAACTTTCTTCGCCTGGCGGGCACGTCTTTTGTCGCGCTTCGACATGTCCGATGTGCCGATAGGAGCAGCCTCCTGATCGTTCTCTATTTGGTTGGTCTCTGAAACTTTAGCTGCTTCCGGCGCTGACGTCTCTGGTTGGGATGGGCCGCTCGGTGCGATATCACCCTCGAGGGCACCCACCTTCCAGGCCTTCCTCTCAGTTCGTGATAACGGCTGTGTAGCTGCTTTTGGCCTATCACGTTTCTGATGACGCACCGGAGCCGGGGTTGGAGAGTGATCCTCTCTAGGAATAGGGGCTAATAAAGTGGTTGATACAGCGTCCACGGTGCCGGTTTCCGCTGCGGGCTCGGATCCCCGGCTGTTTTCTGTCTCCAGGGCTGCAGGCGACTCCTTATGCACATCCAACCCGAGTTTCTCGGATTCTTGTTCCATCTCTCGTGTCAGCCGTTCAACCTCCTTGAGGTGCTTTTTACTCCGCTCATGACTATTCCAAGAGGCTTCGCTCCGGAACGATTTGCCGCAGACAACACATTCCCACTCCTCGGGGTCATCGCCTTCGGCTGCAGCCCATTCCAAATCGGCGTGAAGGTTTTGAGTGTTGACCTTCTGCCATTCCTGCTCTACATATTGCTCCATGACCTGCGGACGCTTTTGGGGCACCTTTCCGGTTGGGGTGGCAGTTCCGGAAGTAGGGTTTTGCGATGCTTGGGCTTGGTGGGCTAGATGGGCCTTGTAACGCGGGTCTCGCTTCCTGACGAATTTAACTAGAGACTATCGCTGCTCTTAGATCTGCGATTCGCATGTAAAAATCTGAAACCTCTAGCGCACCCGCACAGTATCGGTATAGTCCCTGCGAGCATCATCGCGAGCCTTTTTATTATCTTTTTCCATTAATCTGCGGAATGAAAGTCATGAGACGAACGGCGTGGCGTGCGTGGCAAGCACCTTCGAATGCGCCGGTCTGGGGCTTCTGATATGTTCCATTGATCCATCCAGGAAAAATCCTTGGCCGTTACAAAATTAATCCAAGCGTTGTAAAACCCTCTTGCAGCCGCACCCCCCTCACCCTTACTTGCGGCACCCCATGGCCATGTGGCGTGCCCAAAGGGGGGAAATTCTGCGTCTGAAACCATTGCTTCTTCTGCCGCAAGGCGGGCAAAGAGGTTGCGATATATCGAAAAGAAGCTCTGCACGCAAATGATTGGTATCTTCTGAGTCGCTGGTCAACAACAGCTTTGACGCACATCTCCATCATCGTCAAAGTTGGACCAGATTGAGGTGTCGAAGAATTGAGCTAGATTGCGGACTGTCATCCCGCGATCTCGAGCGCGGGGGGGAGGTGCGCCCCGTTTGATGTCCTCAAATACAGTGGCGGCGTCCGCCTCGGGAACCATCGAGGCTTTATGAGAGTCATACCATGCCCTTTCCTACTTTGCAGAATATATATGTTTCGCGACTACGCTGGAATCGCCGAAACATACCTGTTCATCACTCAGCACCTTGGCCGAAATTTCAGCGTATGTTCATGACGAGGCACTCAGATGCACACCTCGTACGCCTGCTGGAGTGTGGCAAACCGTTTGGTCGCACCTTCAACATCATCCTGGTTCTTATCAGGGTGATGAACTAGCGCAAGTCGTCTAAACGATTTCTGAAGTGAATATGAGCCTAAGTCAATAGAAAAGACGGCGGGGTTCATACCCTTATCTCATCAGCAGATGCGGCTTCGTCAACCTCCAGGAGCTGATAATAATCCGGGATGATGGTTGAACTTCCCTCTTCATTTCCCCGGTTGGTGGATTCCTGCGCACCCATACACCTGTTCGATCCCGTGTACGAGTGAGCTCGAGGTGGTAAACGTTTGGAAGATTACATGACTGGAATGCCGAAAAAGGAAATGATCGAAATGACTGTTGTTTCGCACAGTCAGTTTTTCTTGCAAACTTATTCGACTCAAGTTTCTCCTCCGTTCGAGTCCGCAACCTAATAACTCTCAAAAGACGCACAAAATGTCCGACTTTTTGAAATCTCCCATCGGCTCATCCGCTTCCGGTACGTCGCGTTTCACATTTGCTAGAAAAGTTGGATACCTGAGCAGCGGCAATGGTCGTTAGACATGGTGGCGCGTAAGGAGGCTATGATGAGCTCAGTCCGGAATGAAATTGCACTTGCCAACGCACAGGAGCTGATGAATGTATGTCTGTTCCGCCCCTACCAGCCCCTGGGGGTAACCAACTGGATTGAACTTTTGCATAGAAAGCAAGTGATCGGTGCTTCCTGAAATGCGTCACCAAGCCGGGTTCATCGTTGTCAAGTTCGGAGCAGGTGAGTTCATATATCCACTATACTTTATTTCATCTAACTGACAGCTACAGACTTGCCTCTCACGTTGTATGGAGCGCTACATGGAAGCATGTGTGTATCCTCATGAATCGTTGGCTTATGAACCCGCCGGGACTAACATTTTTACCCCATTCCTCTAGTCAATATCGTCAGCCGGACATATGTATCACGAGTTAGTCGAGAACGAGAGGGACAGGCTTCAGTCGATATATGACGCACAGTAGAGTTAATCATAGATTTCGTATTTACTGGGACTACTTGGTCACAATCTATACCACGGGCCATCTCGACAAATCGTTACAAGGTGCTGATTTAAATAATTAAGAGACATGCTATCTTTGGATACAGTTGAACTATGCACTAACAAATACGGGGGAACAAATATGGGGGAATAATAACCGCCAACTTCGGAACAGGTGAATTATTGAAATGCATGACTGGGAAGGGGGGACTGAAGAACAGTATGCAAGATAGCATCGGGTTACGGACCATGTCCAAGAGCCATAATATGAGAAACCAATTAGCATTAATTAGGTGGTTAGAAGTAGATAAGCTGGAGTTCTGCTGGACGAGAGGCAGAGCCAACAGAATTACTCCTCCCTTCGGAGGTGGATGTCTTGGTCTGGCTTATACATCAGTCCAGGCATTCCAGTCATGATGGGGGGTGACGCAGAGTTGGGGTTGTCGGAACGCCCGTTGGTCGAATTATCTGTCAAATGTGATGGTGGGTGGTAGGGGGTGGTCAAGAGGGGTGGAGACGGGGTGCCATGTTCATACTGCTGGGAAGGATCAGCTGCAGAGTGAGGTCGGCGCCCAGTATCAGTATGGTAGGGTTGGACGAGGCGCGGGTCGTCATTATAAAATGCGCGCGGAACGGGTTGTGCGGAGTATGGACGAGGAGCCAGGCCATGAGAGATCGCCACACCGGCGTAATTTGCTATCGATGGAGCTGGAGGGATCGAATGTTGCTGGCCCTCTGGATAATCACTGTATATGGGTGCTACATAGGCTGGCGAGCTCTGCACACCCCTGTTTACCAAAGCGGGATACCCAGAATGGGAAAACGAGCTGGCCGGCGCACTATGAGGAGGGGGTCGGAGATCCCCATCACCCGGATATATATTATTGGGGCCCTGTGTCGTGAGCCCGGCACCTACAAACCGTCTGTCTCGAGGTTGAGGCTGGTTACGACGGCCCGCAGGGGGAGAGTCATAGCTATTACTCGAATAATGGTAACCTGGGCCAGTGAGGCCAGCCATGGGAGGTGCAGGGAGCTCCATCGGGGGGGCTACAGGAGGTTCAGCACGGTACGACGGCGAGTGGAGCGCAATATCAGATCCGGTGTTCGCGTGAAGGTTCCGCAGCAGGTGGGCTAATTGAACCGCAGACCCAATCAAATCATGGCGAAGCACGTGCGTGGCTTGATGCCCCTCAGTCCAATCAGCACATCTTTTCCAGTGACGGGTCGTTATTCCATCAGAGTTCGGGGAAGACACGTTTTCCAGATAAAATATCGGCGGCCGGGAGAGCATAAACGAGGCAAGTCCCGAACCGGGGGCTGCGTTCGTAAACTCGGTATCAACGATTGAGTCGAAAGCGATCTCCATCTTGAACCCGAACCCCCCAGAGTGAATGAACCAAGTGAGGCACCGCTTGACATCACACACATAGGCGACCAGATCATGCTTGCCCACTGTCGTAGCGATCCGCCGCCAAGTCCCAACAGACAGATCTGTGCAGGGGATGATGGTCACAGCTGGAGGGGGAAAGGGGGACACAGGTTAGAAACTGATGCAACGGTACTACGTTCCGGAACGCTTACGCTCATCCTCATGGATCAAGTTGTGGAGGTCCACCTCGAAACCGGTGGAAAGCTCCGGAGGTGTATCTGGGGGTGTTTCAGCGCTGCCACTGCGTCCCTTGTGTTTGCCATCCTGCAACTTTGCTTTTGCACGACTGCAGTTGCACGTAAGTACCACCGCACCAGAATTAGGCCAGAGTATGTAAACTACGCACCGGTTCTGAAACCAAATCTGGGTCTGGCGTTCCTGCATGCCCAAGAGTTCACTGATCTCGCGCCTACGGGCCGCAGTCGGACTTCGGTCAACCGAAAAAAAGCGCTCCAAGTGGACTAGCTGCTCTGGTGTCACCCTAGAACGTTTTCGCTTTTCTTTGTCAGATTTCATGCTCGATGTTGACCTCGATCTCTGGGGACCCGAAGCAGGCTCCTTTTCGTCATCGGGCTCCGGTGAGTCCGATCCGCGGGAGTTGGGCCGGTTGGCGTGAACAGCAACCGGAGAGTTTGGGGCTGGTGTTGAGCTTGGAGATGATTGAGCAGAATCATCGCCGACACTAGGATCCAAGGACAAAGGGGCGGCACGTCTGGAGCGCGAATCAGGTAAGACATAGGCATCGTTGAATACCATGTCTCTAGCTATGAGAGCTATTAAAAGATGTGTCAATTTTAGAGTCTGAGCGCACGTACATTCCATCAGGGAATCCCAAGCACGACTTTGAAGAATTGCGGCGGCCAGGTTGAAGTCGATGATAATGTACCCCTGAGGAGTCGGTCGAGAACGAAATTAGGGACTTTGTAAAAATGAATGGAAGAACAACAAGGAGAAAACGAAGGTGTCAAGGCGGAAAATACGAATGCCGAAAAAATGTGATGTGGATGACAGGAATTGAGCTCAGTTTAGATACGGCGCGGGGCAACCGAAAAGGGCGCACGAGAGCAAGAGGGTTCCTAAAGGGTTTCAGTGGAGAGGCAAAAAAATTCTTACCCTCGATCAGATCTAGGAACTCGGTGGCAAGGAAACCAAGCGTGGTTGCGGAGAGTCTCGCGTTGTGAGTCCGAAATGGGAAGGTGGGAGAGGGGGAGAAACCAAGTGGAATTTGCGTTGGAGGGAAAGATTATATCCCTCCAGCCACTCGCAGAACTGCTCGCGTGGGACCGTCCCGATTGTATCTTACCAGGTTTGTTTTGCGAATGCGCTTGGGGGACTTGAGAGGGACTTGGCGCAATGCTGACTTGGCGCTGTGGCTGGTTGGTTGGCTTGTCTATGTACATATCTTTTTTTTTTGACCAGGCACAGCCTCCAGGTATCAGCTGGTAACAATTGGATGCACAGCGGCGGCGTAATACATTGGGCACACGGCCCGCGTCATTGGTACAGACGCATGGTTCGGAGTCGACGGAGACTAGCACAGGGGCAAGCTCTAAACCAATGGGGAGCCGAATACGCCGTTGTTATGCAATAAATGGAGCAAAACATGGACGGGTAGCGCATCAATGAAGTCTCATATTTACAAATAGGCGCCCCTAGTGCCATATATAGATATAAAACGTGATCGACAGATTTACAACTCCTCTCCGGAGGCGAATGCGGGATATTTCTCCTGGAACGCTGGACACAGAACCAACCCTTTACATGAGGGCAAACCCTGTGGGTTATTGTTTTGGCCATCCACAAACGTCCACGCAGTGTTGGACCAACCCTCTTCACGTTTAGTTATCAAACCAGATCATTCAGCGCCCCGTTGAGCAGAGTCCACAATAGTGTTGTTAGCTTATTTACACTACCTGGCATCTTTATTTGGTTGTAAAGCGGGTCGGCGCGCTCTGATATCTATGCACCGTCATTACCACGCGAGCACAATCAGGGATAATCCATCCGGCAAGGGCTAGCCATCGCATCAAGCAGGTGCCCTGGCATGATTTCCCTGCACCCGCCAAGCGGGCTCTAGACCAGCATTCCCCCGCTTTTGGCACAATACTTACATAGGTCCGCGTGGCCGACCTGCTTAGCCATGCAATCCACCCCACAGATAATTAGGGTGAGTTTGCGGATTCCATTGACATACATAAATTTATCTGATCCCCTATCCCTATTGATCATCTCAGGGCGTTGGCTGAGAACTCTTTCCAGGTCCACCCCCAAGCGAGAGGCTGTGAGATATCGATATCGCGCGACGCAAACGTTCATCTTTCGCGTGGCGGCACCAGATCGCAGCCGGATTTATTTGGTGTCTCCAAGCCACCCAAGCAAGGGGGGCGGTGGTACAGTGGTGGATTCTGACCGTTACCGCTGTTACAGATACCACCTGTTCTGCAGTTGGCCCCTCGTCTCCGAACGGGTGTTTTGTGGTTCTAGTGGAACGATCACGCGCTTCTGATGAACCCGAGTTGAACGTCTCGGGTGATCTGATCTGATCAACTGAGACCTCCAACCTACTATAGGACCCCCGATAATTGGGTCAGAGGCGTGGTCCCGAAATTTTGAGATTTTGGGGTTGATGTCCGGACAGATTTTGGCCCCTCCCGGCGATTTTTGTCCGGATAGGACCATGCTGTTTGAGCTGGGCTAAGATTTTGTCCGGACCACGGAGCTAGCTACCAAAAAGTGCCAAAACCTCCCAGAGCGCTGAAAATTGCGTTTCTGGCTCTTCTCTTTGCCCCAAGATGATAGTATCGACGACTTCAATGTAATAAACACTAATCTTTACTTCTCTTCTTAAACCCCTTCATCGCCCCCTTCAACGTTGCAGAACCACTCAGAAGCTCACGGAAACCACATTCAGGCGACTAAAATCACACAAAACCAGGATGCGAACTCGCGCCTTTGTGGTGGCCTCGTTCACGCAGTGTCTGCTACTGAGCCATCAGGCTATAATTTGTCTGGACAGAGATGATACCACAACAGTTTCAAATTTTTTTGTCCGGATGCCTGATGTAGGTGTTTGCTGTTTGGGGCCAATTTTTGTCCGGACTGGACCAGGCCGAGAGGCTAAAAAATCCAAAATTTTGTCCGGATCGGGACCACGCGTCTGACCCAATTATCGGGGGTCCTCCTACTATCAGTCTACCCAGTTGGGATTTTATACAGAAGTTATGGGGTAGCCTGGCAGCAGTGCTTCTGAGCGGCTATGAATGAGAATTGTTCGCCGACAGGATACCTTTCGTCGTTCGAGAGTCAAAATCGTTTGGTGCCTTTCGGATTTCTGAGGGTCTATTTTTTTGGGCCATAGGTTTCCTGGTTGGCGAGGAACGGAGGGTGGCGTGGCTGGCTTGGAGCTCGAAATTTGCGCCCCGCTGTTGTCGGTGTACCTGCGAAGGATTTTTTCACAGCGAGCCACAATGGCTCGCACCAACAAAATGGATGTGCTGGTTTAGGTGCCATACTGGTGTCTGCGTGCATGCAATGTATGAGCCAAGACGGTGGATGGGTGGGTGGAATAAGGTGAGCAGCTGGGTACGATCGCCGGACTTTTATTCGACCGGGGCGGGATTCCCCACTCGAGGGGACTTGAAAGTTGATCCACATTCTACACCCAATGCAAGACCATATGGCGTACGCTGTGCGTCGTGGATCACGATCGCCGTGTTAGTTGGTATGGCGCGTGGCTCTTTGTTCCAATTATGGACCGAACCGAGCTTCATGAAACATGTATGGGTTTTCAGGGGTCCTCAGGGTGTCGATATCCAATGGGGGAACGAGGGCGAATGTTAGAACGGCCTTATGGGCCTGGGGTGTGGGGCTTAGGACTGCGGGGCTTGCAGCCCAGATCGAATGCTAGAACGCGCCTGGAAGACTGGGGCCTTCGGTGTCGGGTTGTATGATAAAACCAGGCCCCGCGTGAAAATATATTGGTAGGTTTGTATCCGCGGGTAGCAAAGATAACAAGCTAGAGACAAAGCACCTTTCAGCGCGCCGGACGCAACTTGTTGGTAGGGAGGTAAGCAAGGTTCCACCTAGGCAGACTTGTTCCCCAGGAATGGTACTCCTACTCAGAGCTGAAGGTGCAGTCATGCAGATTGCAACTCTGGGGCATATGTATTGGACAGTTAGACTTTTGACGACCTTGGAACTGACGGCTAAGCGTGCATCCGTGTTTTTTCTACTTTCCGTTCTGGATAGAACTTAGTGGCCTGCGTTTTATAGATAGATGAGCGTTACTCTCTGATGCCACTGGACGAAAATACAGAGGGTACCTTATATACGTAGCAGTACGGTTTATAAGTTCAAGACTGGTGGGGCAGGCTGTCGCTGAGCTCGATCGCCAGCGGCTGTCTGCACAAGCCTACCGTCAACGGTCAAGGCTCAGCGGCGGACTTCATGGGTCCGTAAGATACGAGGCGGAGACTGGTGGCTAGGTGGAAGTGAGGTATCAACAACTACTCCTGGTTCGTTGACGGGGGCCTTACGATCTTTGCAAGCTTACACCAGGTCCGATCTTGCGCGATTACCTCGTAGCAGCAAGGTGCTCGATGGGGACGTTGGTCTATGAATGGGCGCGGGTTGAAGCTTGTCCCAAACTCACCTCGGTCTGTGTTGAGGATTTACGCGAGCGTCCGGGGCTGTCCTTCAATGAGCCCAGAGAGGGGGGGATTCGGAACCTTGAGGAAGCGCTAAGGATGTCACGCGCTGTCTCAAACCTTGATGCCGCGTTGTGCAATGAGGTTGAGCCTGGGTTATCCTCTAGTTAGGTGATAATCCATCGATCATGATGGAAGAGGCAATGAAGAGGTTGTTGGGTGTGTAGCAATACATGATGTCCGTCGTCCAGCACCTTCACATTCGCGTTGAGTCTGCGCATACTCCAGAGCTGCCAGAGGAACGCTCTTGGAATCGAGTGCATCATCCCTCGCGTCTGGTCAATGAGAAGTACATGTATCCAGTGTCCGGCACTCTGATTCTTGAAAAGCCCTCAGAAATAAACTGGAATATGACTTATTTCAAAGTCAATCAAGCGGAGCCTGAATTTTCTGCTTCTCGTATGGCAGTTGTTGTCGACCATAGACCGCTCCTCCTCTTCCCCATCGCCCCCGGCGACGACAACGACATTGTATATCCACAAAAATGCCGGGCACCCATCTTCTTCCCCCCAATCTTCTCAAACTCTTTGCCCCACGTCCTCCATTGCCCTATGCTCGCCCTGTCGACAAGGACATCGACCGTATCACGAAAAAGCACGTCTCTGGCGTCGCCCACCTCCTTGCTCAGCTCCGTGAGGCAGACACTCAGACCCTCATTACACAGGGAGAGGGCGTCATGGAGGACGGCGAGGAGCCAGTCTTCACTCATGCCGAAGAAATCAAGCGCCAAATCCGCCGAGAGGAGCGCAAGGCGAAGCGTACGGAAGAGTTCAAGGTCGCAAAAGACGGCTGTGCGTGTTCATCTTCTCCCTGTTGCCCTCCTTTTTTTTTTTTCTGACTTGAAGTTGCAGACAAACCTGCGGATGACCCCGAGGCTGTGGGTGACCCGTACAAAACATTGTTTATCTCACGGCTGGTATGTGCTCTTTCCCATCTCTTTTCCTCTCGTACTTAGGTTCTCTCCAGCACAAAACAGCTACCGAGAGCGACCTCCGACGAGAGTTCGAGGGATATGGTACAATCGAGCGTGTGCGTATCGTGCGTGACAAGAAGGGCCGCAGCCGTGGTTATGCATTCGTAGTATATGAGCGCGAGCGCGACATGAAAGGTGCTCCTCCTTCCCCTTCTTTTTTTTTTTTGTAACCCTGACCCTCCACCCAGCGGCATACAAAGAATCCGATGGTCTCCATATAATAGGAAAACGCATCCTCGTTGACGTCGAGCGTGGCCGCACCGTGCGCGGATGGAAACCACGGCGGCTCGGCGGGGGGCTCGGCGGGCGTCCCAAGCGAGTCGAGCCTGCTCCAGTCTCTGCCCCACCTGCACGCGGCGGATTCCGAGGCGGATTTGGCGGTGGCCGAGGCGGGTTCAGCGATCGTGGTGGTGGGGGCGGATTCAGAGGGCGGGGTGGTTTCGGGGGTGGTCGTGGAGGCGGTGGGTTTGGAGGCGACCGGGGCGGATTTGGAGGTGATAGAGGGTTCGGGGACCGGGGAGGAGGTGGATTTGGAGACCGAGGGGGCGGAGGTGGGGGTGGGTTTGGAGGGGACAGGGGCGGAGGCGGGGGCTTCCGGGGTGGATTTGGAGGAGGCGGGGACGGAGGCTTCCGAGGTGGGGGAGGTGGAGGATTCCGTGGGGGGAGAGATGACTTTGGCGGAGGCGGGGGCGGATTCCGGTATTGTTTTCCTCGTCCCTCTTTCTTTTCTATGCTAAACCGCATACAGTGGTGGCCGCGGTGGCGGAATTGGCTTCAACCCTAACGGCGGCTTTGGCGGCGGCGGCGACGCGCACCAACATCAGCCTGGGAACGGCAATTCAGGTCCAGGTGGCTATGGTCCTCCTGGTGGTGGATATGGCGGGCCTCCTCCCCATGGCGGCGGTGGGGGGTTCGGTGGGCCACCTGGAGGTGGTTTCAGGGGCGACGGCGGGCTCAAACGCGATGCGGGCGGAGGTGGGTTTGACGACAGGGAGAGTAAGAGAATGCGGTACTAGTGTTGGCTCCTTCGGGTTCAAGTATCGGGCTGCTCGGGGGGTATCGATTTTGCTTTCCTACCTTTTTATTTGCTCTGCTTCTTTTTCTTCTTCTCTCCTTCGCTCTTCCTATCTCTTTCCGCGTAAGTATGCAACAACACATCACATAATGGCCAAGTATATGGTAAACGCCGAGTATGTATATTGCGACTGCAGGTGCTATCTACCACGACCCCAAACACGCAATCAAGACGCAGCTAGGCGTAGGGCGCGGGTCGTACCAGTGGAGAATGATAAGTACATGACGGACTACCGACCCGAGGGTTGGCTTGAACGGGCGCGGATGATACAGGTGGATTGATAAGTACATTGACAAACATGCTGACCTCAAGAGTCAGAAAACTGGAACAGATAGGACGTATGCAGGCAGGTTGCACACGCCTGTGTGGCGGGTGTGTACGTGTCTTAGTCCGGCAGCCCTGGCTCACCAGGGCAGGTTACAGATACGATTCCCTCGCACGCTATTTGGAGTTGGTAGTACCTTCGCGGGTTTACCCAGATACCGCACTTGTGTTCCTGGGATGTAGTGGTGGAAGCGCGTGTTGACGGCGTCAAGTGCACTTTGGACGCGTCATGGCCAGATACCGGTGCCCAACTCTACTTTTACGTCAGTCTTGAAAACGCGGGAATATTCTGACTACCACCCAACTCCAGGATCTTATTGACGCTGACAAGCCAGACCACACTCGGGGAAACGATTTAGTAGCACCAGCCACCATAACATGTTATGTAAACATACTGTATCATAAGTACCTTCAGCTGAAGCGGCCAGTGCTATTATCATCTCATTTTAGCTCTCAATGCACCCGAACGGTACCAGTTTGTGACTGGTTTCAACCCTCGATTGAACCTGGGAATCTCACTTTACTTCCTTACACCTACCCGGGGCGGGTGCGTCCGTCTGGCCGCTGAATCACCAGAGTCAGGATCGACGCTGTGCACTACAGGCAAGTAATACAGCTTTCCACCCGCGCACATGGAGGGTGACGGCAGCCCCTAAAATCCAACAATCTGACCACCTGGTTTCGGGATCTCACGCGTACTACTATCAGGCCACGGATCAGAATGCGGCACTCTATAGTAGGGGCTTTATTAGCTCCTGTACATCGACCTAGCAGCGAAATAACATACTCGCGTGCCTAGAGCGTCCCGGCGTTCGCTTCATTCGAGCTACAGAAGGTATCCATATTGCCCGCATTGGTTACGCACTTTGTGCACAGGCCCGGAAGCGTCCCGCCCTTGTTGCAATGGGTCAGGATATACCTCAGCTGGACGAGACTTACGATAATCCACAATGTTGAGAATTGCATTAGCGGCGCTTTCTCTAGTGACCCGGCAGGAGCGGCACGGTCTTAGATGTAGTTCAATACGTGGTCGACGGTGCTCAACTTATCGAAGGCGAACGGCTTTAATGGTGGATAATGGTTTAACAGGAGTTGGGTCAGGGCCTCGAGTATACCAGTGTAAGGGTCTGCATTACTGGGTCAACGCTCAGGTAGCGCTGGAAGCTATGTCGTGGTCTTCAAATTCCCGGGTTCCAGTCACCCCTGGCGCTGGCTGCCAGTTGTATAAAGGCGTTATTTGGGAGCATCGGTTTTGTTCTCAGTGCATCAAAATGGCGCGCTTCTAATCCTTCGGTTTAGAGCCCTTATCTGGAAGCATGGTGGGACCTTGGAATCCCGCTTGACTCCCTCACGCGTCCTTCACACAGTACTAGTCTAGACTAGGGACCCGGTGCTCCGACACGCTCAGGGATGACCATACATTTTTGTTGAACGGTTGACACATAATACAACTTCCACAGACTAGGGATAGCACCGGCTTCGACAGCGGAACAACTTGGTACTAGATCCCAGGATCTCGTGGGTACCAGCAATCAGGCTACGGATCAGAGTGTCGTACTCTGAGGCGGCAGCTGCATTAGCTTTCGTCAAGTCAGCGGTGGGATGACATACTCCATTGCAAAGAGCGTCCCGTCGTTCACCCCATCCGAGGTACAGAAGCCGCCCGTGTTACCTGCATTAGTCACACAGACTGTGAATAGCGATGGAAGTGTCCCCCCCTGGTGCGGCGAGTCAGGATGGGCCTGAACAAGCCAGAAGGAACTCACCATGAGAAAGTCGCAGAATGAGATCGACGCTCCATTAGCGGCGTTGAGATTCGCGAGCCCTGTGAGACAGGTTCCGAGGCTGTATTGCTGCTCGAACCCGGGCGGGACGGTGAAATTGGGGCCTACGTGAGGGTATGGGTCAAAACTCCTCTGGCTATGTGGGGTACATACAGCTAGGATTGAAGAAGCGGCATTGCCCCGTCGACGTGAGCTCGCTTGTGGCCAGCGCAGTGATTGCATTAGCGAGCGCTGTGCAGTCATCGGAGAGCGGCGGGTCGGGGTCGGTGCTCAAGTCATTGGTGCATGTGGTCGCAGGGCCTGTAGATATGTCAATAATCTGAAGACACTAATCTGAAGACACTTGTGCGACAAAAGTAGCTTACAACCAAATACACACCCGTTGTTTGTGACGCGCTTGGCAAGGGTGCCACCTGCAGATGGCGGGGGCGTCGCGGCAGCGAGAGATGAGGCGATCGGAACGAGCCCGACACTTATCTCGTGGCCGTTGACCTTGAGCAGATGGGTGCTGACCCCCCTACCATCAAGGACTACAATTGGGCATCATGAGTGACGGGTGCGAGGGCAGAAATGTTGGACCCACCTGGGAGGGTTGCTGATAGCACGACGGCTGTCTGGGACAGCACGCAAGCAAGTGTGATCAAGGAGGTGCTAAACATGGTGGAATGTTGGGAGTGATGATAATAATTACTGTATTTATAGGCTCCCGCGACCCAGCGCGGTTCGGGCTTACCCCCATGCAATGTCTGCTTGTCATCTTTCTGAGAACCGCTTGTCATGGCCAACCAGGACAGGGGTACAGCCATTCCTCATTGTCGGATCAGCCGAGTTCATACACGCTCACTCGAACTGCCCTTGTGGTGATAGATGGGTGGTATTTCAGTGGCTGCTATACCCTAGTCGGTTAGATACCCCAACTAGAAAGCCTGCGAGGAAGCCTTGGATACAACGACGTCTGCGCAAGCCGATCCCTGTGGCAAGATCAAATTACTGGACGGAATAACGATCAGCTATGTCGAAATAAATGTGCCAAGTCATGGGGAACTACGACCAGTAAGCATATGGCAACCCATAAGATGTCTGTCATCGGAACTAAAGAGGTTTTCTCCTATGCAAGCCATCCAGACAAGTTAGCCAGATGGAGATAATCATCCGAGCGTTCAGCGGGACGTTGGGATAATCAGTTCTGCCTGGGCAGAGGTCAACATTTGAACCATTAGTGTTATTAGTGTTCCCGCAAGGCACAGTAACATGTCTATCACAATTCATGGCATGAGAAAAGCGGAGGCTGAGAGGGTTCCTGGTGTTTCCATTAGTATAGTCAGCGAATTGATGAATATAGAGGTGAAGCTGACCTCAGAAAACCGGGATTCGACGTGATTTTTTGGTGGATAAGTCTAGCCCCCACCTTGGCGTTGTCGTGGTGCCCAGGATGTCATTTGATCTGCCTTCGAGCCATATTTATTGGTCGTGTAGCGAAACACAGAAAACACCGGCCGGTACCTTGTGGTTTGCGTTCGCACGGTTCGGGCCGCATTTGGTGCGGAGGACTTGCGCGATGCCCCCAAGTCCGGCAGCCACACATCATTCAGGTTTGGGGGACAAGCGTTGGGAAATCTGCAAGGTAATCAGAATGAAGTTCATGATCACAACACAACGCCGCGTATTTCACCCACCGTAAAATTCGAAAATCTTTGAATGATTTTATACGGGACGGGTTGAAAGCAGTCTATAAATAGGGTGGAGGTTGGCGGAGGAATTCTAAAGTTAGACCATCGGACACCGAGGGGGAGCGATAGCCACGGGTCTCTCCAGTGCATGAGGGGCTTCGGTGCAAATTTGTAGTAGAATCGTTTGTACATGGCTTTCTTTTTGCCTGCAATGTCAAACTTGAGTTGCATGGAGCCAAAGCGCGAATAATCGCAAGATCTGTTTGGAAATCGCCATTCCACAGCATAGCACATCCAACATGATCATATTTCTTGAGCGCCTCCCTTGCCACGAACATAGTCGCTTGTTGAGGCTGAAGCCGGGATCTCCGGTTGCGACTATAGGACCACCGGTCCCGAATCCAATCCCCAATGCCGAACCCAGGAGGGTACATGTGCAGACTGGGTGCCGACTTCTACATGGGCGGCTACTGACCTGACCCGCGACTGGTACAGTATGATGGTCTGCAGTGGTCTGCAGCGCCGGAGTCAATGTCCTGTTAATGCCGAAACACAAGGCTCTTTGTCGCAGCTCAATACGCGGTATGGACTTGTTTGGTGCCGCTCGAATTTTGCCCCCAGCACACCCAAACGGCACGAGCTTGTGACTGAATCCCAAGCACCAATTTAGAGCTCGCACACAACTGGAAGGGCGAAGGAACCTCAGAATCTTGCATTAATTCCTCACGCGCCACCCCGCCCAGCGCAGGTGTATGTATATAGCGCCGTCTGATTGCTGAACTGCAGAAACGGGTACCCAGTGCGCAAAGACACTCGGAGATAGCCTTGGAGGGTTACTGCGCACTCTGGACGTTTAATACAATTCCCCACATACGTTACGGATGGCGCCAGCTTCGAAAGCGGAACAACTTGATTTAGGATTTCGGGGTGCTGGCGATTTACGAATCAGATGTGTCGTACTCTGAGGCGGCAGCCGCATTAGCTTTCGTCAATTCAGTAATGAAATGACATACTCGATTCCAAAGAATGGCCCGGCCGGATCTGAGTTACAGAAGCCACCTGTGTTGCCTGCATTGGTCACGCAGGATCTGTACAAACCTGGGAGCGTCCCGCCCTAATGCGGCGAATCAGAATGTGCCCGAGCAAGCTAGAAGGACTCACCATGAGAAAGTTGCAGAACGAGATCGACGGCCCGTTGGCGGGGCCAAGATTCGCGAACCCCGTGAGGCAGGTGCCGAGGCTGTATTGCTGCTCGAACCCGGGCGCGACGGTGAAGTTGGGGCCTACGTAGCAACATGAGTGAAAATTCTCGACTCCGCCAGTGTGGGGTGCGCACAGTTGACGTTGAAGCCGTTGCAGGGGGGCGTCTGCGTCACCTCGCTTGTGGCCAGCGCAGTGATTGCGTTGGCCAGCGCCGTGCAGTCGGCAGAGAGCGGCGGGTCTGGGTCGGTGCTCAGGCCATTGGTGCATGTGATCGCAGGGCCTATGGGCATGTCAATAATATGAAAACACTTGTGCAAGTAAAGTGGAGTACGCCCATCGAAACATCCGTTCTGTGTGACGCGTTTGGAAAGGGTGCCACTTACAGATGGCAGGGGTGTCACGGCAGCGAGGGATGAGGCGATCGGAACAAGTCCGACGCGCATCTCGTGACCATCGACCTTGAGCAGATGGGTGCTGACCCCCCTGCTGTCAAGGACTACAATTCATCATGAGTGGCAGATGTGGGGGCAGAAATGAAGAACTCACGTGGGAGGGTGGCCGACAGGACAACGGCTGTTGGGGACAACGCGCAGGCGAGTGTGATCAAAGAGGAAGTACTGAACATGGCGAGATGTCGAAAACTGTGTTGGAAATCGCCGCATTTATAGGCTCCCGCGATCCAGTGGGGTTGCAACGCTGGTCCTAGCCGGACGGACAGACGTCCCCACACAGTGTCTGCTTGTCACTCCGATGGAGGTCTCTGAAAGCCACTGTCATGACTAACCAGGATGGGGGAGTTCCAATATTAGATTGGGTTCACGCATATTCACTTGAGCTGTCTTGTGGCGATCTATGAAAGTACGAGCCAGCCCCCGGTGTCATTTTGGTGGCTCCTATACCTTAGCTGATTAAATATTTCGGTCGGAAAGCCTGCGAAGCAAGCCCCGAATACAGCGACATTAGCACAAGCCGACCCCCGTTGTAAGATCGACTTGTGGATGGAAATGATAGCAAAACCATGCTAAGTAGATGTGCCAAGTCGGGGGGTGAATAGGGAGCATGGAGGTGACACACCCATGAGATGTCTGTCTTAACAACATCGGGACTAAAGATGCCACAGTAAATCTTCAGCGGGAGTAAGAATGTCGTTAACGAGTGGCCATTCTGGTATAATCAAAACAAGCAAAGTGGAGTATAGAACCTAAATTAGAACATGTGGTAAGCTCGTGGAAAGAAATTCGCGTGAACCTACAGAGTAGATCTGTTAGCTGCAGAGAGGTTACGGGCTTGCTTTCTCCGGCCAAATAAGGGTTAATCGAAATCATTCAGTAGCTTCCCTTTGGGTGCTCTAATAGCTGTTTCGTGAGCCGAATACATCGATTTTTATACGAGCATTCAATGAGGGGAGTTGGGGTGGTCAAGAAACCTCCATCAGTAATCTCTCGGGGCAGAGTTATTAGCGTTGCTGCGCGCCTCGAGGTACAGCATATGATATATCTATCACAATTTGTATGGCATGAGAACTATCCGGAGCCGGGAGGGTTCCTGGTACTTACGCACGCGTGGTTGACGAACTGATGGATGTGGAGACGGAGCTGATCTTGAGGAAACGATTCAGTATGATTTTTCAGCGTTGTGGCCAGAAAAAAACATGAGCATGGGCTTCCGTCTCATGCGTGATGAACTTAGTCGAGTATTGAGGCTGAAGCGTGAGTGTGTTTATGGAGCGTTGCGTTGAAGGAAATAGGACAGCTCGTGTCGAAGGGCGCTAGGAATGCACATGGGCGGAATCGTGAATCCGAATCAGTCTACGCCAAGCCAAGAACGTTACCAGTTTAGATTATGTAGCCAACATACAGAATAACATATCCTCAACCAAAAGTCGTGTCCATTCAGTCGCACACTATATATCATCAAACCTAGAATACAGTAGTCAGACACCTTGTCAGTCTGCCAGACCAAGCGTACCTATCGGGGAGGACAACGGGCGCGAGAAGACTCCACATGTACAGCAACATGCACACCCAGCTCGAGACGACGCGCATCCACATCGCGACCTCGGAGCGCCCAATGTAGACGTTCGAATCGGGGTCCACGGGGCCGGAAATGGGGGTCTTGGAGACGATGTTCCTACATATCAAAACAGTTAGTTTATGTCAAGGGAGCGAGGATGGAGACGTACCAGTCGGTTAGCAACATGGCGACATACATGGCCGCCATGGCGAAAATAATGTGGAACCAGGAATACTGAACCAGGTCAGCACGGGAAGAGATATGGAGTGGTAAACCTACGTTGTATCGCAGTCCAGACCGCTCATCATCGCGCGTTTCGCCAAGGTCCTCTTCATCCTCGTCGTCACTCTCCTCTTCGTTGAGCGCGGACGCAGGAATCGCCCTAAGCCAAGTCAACCCGAGACCTCGGTGAGAGATTGAAGACTCACCCAGCTTCGACAGCAGCCAAGAGCGCCTGGTACCTGGGCGATTCTGTGTGCTTGGGCTGTGTATTCACAAAGCTCAGCTCCGCGTGCCCCTCCACCTCCGC
>QGOG01000598.1:0-24156 GCA_003313185.1 Collybia sp. MG36
TGCACGTGTAGCATCGCGGCGCAAAGTTCTGTTCGCACTAGTCAGCAATCGGAAAGGTAACAGACGCCAGTGGTAAACACCTCATGGTAGTCCAGGTGGCAATAAGGCCGCCCAGCATGCTCATACGAACTGACGTGCTCGAGGAGCCCGTTGCACACTGTGCAACGGAAGCACCCTGGATGCCACCGCGCACCCATCGCACTCACAATGCGCCCAATGATCGCGCCCCCACACCCTCCACAAATCATCCCGCCACGCCCACGCGTTCCCGTCCCAGGGTTCGATCCCGAGGCAGGAGGGACACCGGAGCCAGGAGACCGCGACTCCCCGTGATACTCAACAGCGATCCCCGGCACCTCAAATTCGATGCGCGGGATATCCGGCCGTGTGTCACGCCCGCCCACAGGAGCGGGGCTTTCGATCGCAATGACCCCGCCCTGCCGACGTCCGTCTTCACTCTCGACAAAAATCTGCGGGCCCCCGCTCCGCCGCGCATCCGCATTGTCCACAACAATATGTGGCCCTCCGCGCGCGTACATCTCGTCCCCGCTATCGCTATGCTCGTCGCCTCCAAAACCGCTGAACGTGATTTGAGGAATCGTCGGGGCGCGGGCCGCACTGCTGGCGTTGATGACGGGCACCGACTGGTGCCGCGTGTGATGGTCTCGCGCCCGGGGCGTATGTTGGTCTTGCTGCTGTTGGTTTCGCTGCTGTTGCTGGTCGTGGCGTGTGTTGGGCTGCGGCGGCGTTTGCACTCCCTCGCGCTCGTAGTATCGGCGGTGCATTGGATGCAGCGGCGGCGGGCCCTGGGGTTCCTCTTCGTCGTACGAACTCGACCCCGAGCGTGAGTGTGCTCGAGCATGCGCATATGCAGACGTGCGGAACGGGGAGCGTCGCCGTTGCGCGGGGTGCTGCGGTGGTGGCGACGGCGTCGTGGCTTGTCGCAGATGATTACCAGCCCGTTTCTGTTCGGGCTGTGGTACTTGCTGATATTGCTGCTGGTGGTGGTTACGGTTCGGGTACTTGGCATAAATATCTTCAGACTGGACCTGAGGTGCGGGCTTGCGACGCTGAGAGGGGCTGCGCCCGACACTGACACCGGGACCTATGGACTGTGGGCGGGCATCCATGCGGGGCGAGCGCGGTGGGAGCTGCGGGGGCTCACGCGAGCGCCCTCGGGCTTCCTGGTGATTATATTGCGGTTGGGGTGGCGGCGCCTGCGGTTCATACTGAGGCTGAAATCTGCTTGGAGAAGGCTGGTAGCTTGGACCTGCATCCACAATGCTAGGTTTCCACTGAGGAATAGCCTTAGGAGTCCGGTTGTTTGCCGCTACGCTCGCTGTACTCTGAGCGAAGGGATCAGCTCTTTCCTTGAATGGGGAACTTCGATTGCTGTTGTATCCGTCCATCGGCTCGGGGGTGGTCCCGCGCACCGACCCCGGAGGTGAATCGTCCAAATCGAGATCATGCGCTCGCACATCAAATGTGTTGCTCCTTGAGCGCGCCGCTATGGGAGTAGCTGAAAACGCAGAATTACTTCGCGCGCCTCTCCCGATGTTAGAGCTCGAGCTCGTGCTTGGGGGAAAGCCAAATGCAGATGCAGGTCTTGTCTTCATATTAACCTTGGGCGGTGACCCCGATGGGGATGGCAGCGCATAACCACCCGACAGAGGCTGCGAATACTTACGCTCATCTACCGTCGCCGCCACACGTTTGGGCGGGGAACTCGACCCCGACGGGGGGATCCCAAACCCGGTCCCGCCCGAGAGGGGCTGTGAGTACTTGCGTTCGGGCATGGGCACTGCTTTGCGCTTGGGCGGGGAATTCGAATCAGAGGGAAGCCGTCCAAATGAATGCGTCCCACCAGAAGGCGGCTGTGAGAACACGCTCTTCCGTTCCTGCGCTGTACCTACGTCGCGCAACCCGCTTGCACCTGCAGATGCGAGCCGCAGCGTCATGCTCTGACCCGCAGTGGCCTCCGGCTCGCCGCTGTTCCACGATGTGGCGGGATTCTGCTCTTCACTCTTCGCACCCGGATCTCGACCCCGCTGACTTGTGATGGCCTCTTGCATGCCGCTATTCCACGATACGATGGGGTTCCGCTCTTCGCCCGTCTCTTTCGCACCCGTGTCCCGACCCCTGGCCGGCTCCCGGCCTACATTCTGCCGGGCTGGTGGTGCGGCACTGACCTCCTCTCGCGACCTTTCCCACTCGCGCTTGGGAAGATCCCGTATCCCGTAGTGAGGGGATTCGATGTACTGCCACCCATCAGCACTATCTGACTCCGACCGAACGGAGGGCGACGGGGGCGGCTGGTAGCCAATTTCCCGCTCGTCCCTCTCATGCGCCTGTCCGAATGGTTTGTACTCATAGCGCTGTTGTATATTGTTTGCTCCTGGAACGCTGGACACGATGGAGGCTTCATCATCCGAATCCCCAGACTCGTACGCATCACTCGCATATGCAGGATGAGAGGGCGTGCGGCGATGGCGAATCTGTTGTTGAGCGACCTCTGACCTATAAAAACAGGATCAGCATGAAAAACGCGGCGTGCGATCAAGCATACCTGTCCGCGGGGGGTTGGGCTGGCTGTGCCGGCTTGCCAGGCGCGTTGGGGAGGGGGCGGTTGGATGAACCCTGGGACTCCGGAGCCGTTGCACTCGAATTCTTCACCGTAACCTCAGAGGCTGTTGGAATACTAGGTCGTGACGACGACGGCGACGGCGATGCTGAACTTGATGAAAGGGACCCAACCAAACCCGCTCCCTGTTGGTGCTGCTGCTCCATCAATGCACGCTTCCACAGTGGGACAAATTTCGTTGGAGAACCCTGGGATGGCCCCGGTGTTTCTGAAACAATTTTGTCAAGTAAAAAACGCGGCGGACTGGCGCGTCGCTTGACCTGCCCATCGTGCGTAGCTTTTTCTGGGCTAACAGAGCGTTTATCAGGGCTGGGAGACCGTTTCGTGGGGCTAGGTGGTGTGTTCGACCGAAATGGGATAGTAGTAGCTGAAGGAAAGGAAGTCGTGGATTTTTCTGGGAGTTGTTTCGTTGACGAAGGTGTGGGGTTTGGGAGGGGGCGGCGAGTCGGAGATGATCTGCCGTCCCCATTCGATTCAGCCGATGGGAACTTGGATGGCGATGGGAGGCCTGAAGGAGGGACATTCGGGAATGACTTTGATGGTGATGAGAAGTGCGATGTAGACTGGGAATGTGAATGCGATTGCGACGGGTTGATGGGGGGTGCGGATAGTTTATGTGAAGGCCCCGACGTAAGAGTACGGCGAAGTGCAGGGGCTGGACCCGCATCGGATATGCTGGCTGCAGGAGGAAGGGTTTCGGTCCGCTTTGGGGGAGGTGGTGGGAGCGGCCTTCCCGCAGGAGCAGATTGGACTGTGGGAAAGGATTGGGCTGCTGGGAGGGGGGACGCCGGCGAAAGTCCAGTTGGATATGAGTGGGCGATTGTAAGCTGTTGGTGCAGCTGTGGCTGCGGTGGTTGAGAGGGGATGTACTGCTGCTGCTGCTGATATACAGGTTGCTGTGGGATCGGTGTGGGTTGAGGCGTTGGATGAACATAAGAAGAGGGCGGATACGGCTGGCCGGACGATATCCGTCGTACATGTACTGGCGGTTGTTGAGTGGGGGGATGCAAAGGTGCATATGGTTGTTGCGGTTGGTATGGATAGATATTTTGTTGTTGCTGATATGTTGCTTGTGTTGGAGGGTACCCATGGATTGGCGTCGGGACCGGTTGAATCTGTTGATAGGAAGGGTGGGCCGCCGAGCCAGATGGCTGTGGTTGCCCAAGTTGCTGGTAGATATTTTGCGGCTGAGGTGGAGGAGGGTAGCGTGGATCAGTATAGGATGGTTGGCGTTGTATGGCAACTACCCCAGAGGGTATTATTTGCTGGTGGGGTGTTTGTGCTTGAGCAGCCGGATGGTGTGCATGCGGGTGAGGTTGATAATAACCGGATGGAACCTGCGACATCTTCCAGTCAGTGATCTCTCTCTCTGAATATTATTGTGGTGGTGTCGGATACGATTTGCTAGCAGGGGCCAGAAGGCTTGTGAACCTAAGTATCGGGTAAAACAATATACGATGAGTTGAATATTCTGATACACATACCTCAGTATCCTGTATTGATGGTCCTAAGGTCTAAGCTTCAGGCTATATTCGCGTTGAACAAATTAGATCTATCCGGTTGCAGAGCTGTTCTGAATCTGTTCTGTCAGTCCACTGTTCAAGTGACAGCGATGAACCAAGGCGGTCATGCCACGTGATATAATTCCCGAAATGATCTCTGTTCCACAACTTATAGGGGTCCACGCGATTATCAACTTTTTGTCTCCTCAGCACTCGCTAGCACTCCCTATCCAAAGCCTTCCAACCCCCACTACACTAATATCATGCCCGCAACCGCAATATGGAGGGCAATGACCCCCACCCCCTCCCCACCGCTGCTGTGGTGAGTCTCTCTCCCACTTTAGTACTGGTTGCTCAACTGACGCTCCCCTGAAGGCGAAGCCCGCTCTCGGCGAGAGGGTACGGATTTTCCAACTTTATGACAACCTGAAGATCCACATTTGGGGGGACAATGTACGCGATCAACACATGTTTTTATTCGATTTTACAAACAACCACGAGAGACGTATACCGATGCCCCCTGATATGAAGGTCTTCGCAGACGCATTCTACCCTCATAATGAGGTCTCTCCGATCGAGCAAGCAATCCAGATGCTTCCTCCCATACCCGCCCATAGAATTTTCGCTACCAACCAGCCGAAGGAGGAACATTTGCAATTGTCGAAGGGACACGGCTTCGAATCACACGGTTGCATCATCCCACCGTTTACATTACCATTCCAATGTTCCGCCCACAGGGGAATATTATTGTTGTGCCAGAATACTGGTGAAGCTCAGTAATCAAAATTTAGTCGCATCCTCGCCCCCAAGTTTTCAATAAAATACGTGAGATGTGAACCAAGTGAGGTTCAACAAGGGTAAAACTTGAATACTACACCCACAAGCTTAAGCCACGGATTGTGTTCCCACTTCACAATATTTCAGGTGCAGTACCATAGTCACACTCCCCTACGTGTCAATCGACGTGACGAGCGCTGTTGCAATGGTGTACCCGAGAGGAGGTGCGGGTGGGGAAATAGGCTACCCCTTCCCAATTCTAAGGGACTTACATTTGAACCCACACGCATGCCCACGAGAGCGCAGCGGCGACCATCGACAAGCATGAAAGGGGCGCCCCCAGATCCTGCGTTTGCGGGTCACGGTAACGAGCGTGCGATTGATGTGGGTGAGAACGATTTTGCCGCTGACAGAAGAGTAGGTTTGCGACCATCCCTTCAAACGAGTTTATGATCCTGTGGATGTGCGTGAACGTGCAACTAACGAGGTTTGTTCGTCCCGAACTTCTTGAAAACTCTGAGAGGGGACTGTCACAGGCCTAACAGGAAAGTGGGCGAGATCGATTTGGAGGTATGTGTTTCATACATGAGTAGGGTACAGCAAATGCGGATTAGTACGTGGTACGTCGATCTACATTTCGCCCACTAGTTCCCAGTCATATTAAAAGGGGGAGCAGGAATTGCTTTGCCGGGAGGACCAACTGAAACGTTGAGATTCTTGAATTCTCCCGTTTCAAGGTCATAGACCAAACCATGGACGAAGACGTCATGAATTGGTTGTTCTTCAGCACGTTTCTGAGGCAGTTTGAGAAGGGCATAGTGCTTCGGGGGAATTAGTCAATTGCGTGAACACTGTGTCCCCAATTCAAACTCACGTTGGAGAGGACAGGGTCTGATGCTATGCGGAGAACTCCTGCCTTGACATTTTCCTCCACCAAGGCTCGGAACCCGGCTGTCCGATGGTGAATTCGTGTCGTCAATGATTCAAGGAAAACCCTCACGATCTCCAATTTCAGGAGCTTCCACAACAGACTGAGTCTTCGCCTGTTCGCGCTTTGCAACAATCTCGGGTCTACACGCGAAAACTCAAGAGCGGGAAATAGTTAGGTGGAATGAGGCAAGTACCGTGTCGATGTCTGATATAATTCGCGAATGGGGCCAATCCACGCCTGAAGCGAGGCGCCTGCGGGATCAATCGGGGCCGTAGGAGGAGATGCGATTGCGGCCGCAACACCTCCACAGCCATAGTGACCCACCATCAGGATGTGGGTAATGCCAAGGTCGGACACAGCATATGAGAAGGCGGAATGACTGTAATCGCTGAGTTTCCTTGATGGTACGCACGAAATATCATACTTACGCGTTGGCGTCGCTAGCATGGAATTGGTTCCCGATGTTACGTTGAGTGAATAGGGTCCCAGGCTTGGCATTGAATATCGCGCCCTCGCTAACCCGACTGTCTGAGCACCCTATGAACAAGAAAGGTGGGGCTATGGGGAGTGTATAAGTGTCCGAAACTGCGCGTGATATTTGAATGATTACCCTGCCCCTGCGCTGATGTTTTGAAGAATCCAGGACAATCCGCCTCTGTCTTTTGCCGGAACTGCTGATTACCTTCCAAAAGGGCGTTGAAATCTGAACTGGGGGACAAATCCATCGCTCGGGTGAATGAAAAAATTTCGTGACTGCCGCTCAGCGGGTGAGCGAACACAGAAGAGGCGAAGGGGAGAGTGAGCAAAAGATTAAAGACAAACATGAAGTTAGGAAGAAAGGCGTAAATGTGAATAGGGTTCGTTAGCACTAAGAGGTTGGTATTTATACCACGATAGGCCTAGATTTGGTTGTAACCTCACAGCACGGCGATTGTTTGTCCGGTGTATTGAAATTCAGGATTCAGGTCGACCCGCAGATCCAGAACGCCAACATGAGCGACAAACATGTCGTGAAAATGTTGAGTGTTTCACCGGGTGCTCGGGCGCCCACTCATGTATAGGAAAGTATTTGCGCGCGGACTATTGTGTATGGGGTGGCGATGCTGTTGCGTGCAGTGATGAGTGCACAACTCACCGCCCATCACAGCTCTTTTATTTGTCAATGTGCAGATTCGCCACCACGAATATGGAAGCAGTTCACAGAATGGTCGAATGTGCACCCGCCCATGCGACCCCGTTGCGGGCTCGGCGGGCATCGTGGTTTGGAGACAGAATTCCTATGAAATGCCAAGCCACACTATGATGTGTTGTTCCTCCCATATTGTTGACATTGGGCAGGAGTATTTCAATTGAAGAAGGGAAGAGAAAAAGGGAGGCAAATATGGACATCCAGGGGGCTTGGCTGTAGCGACGAATTAGTGGGGGCTGTGATCGACCCTTTCAATGGGTGGGGTTAACGAACGATACCGACAGTCTCATGGAGGATATGGAAGCTTCCTCCAACAGTGAGTGAAGGTCGACACAATCCGCCGGATGCTAGCTTTAATTATCGAGCTGATAGGATTCCAAGTGAATCATATTGCAGATCAATCAACAAGACCACACAGGAAAGGCCAGCGATGGGCACGACAAAGGGAGGAAGAAATGGGGTCCATGGAAACAGTGCTTTAACATTATAGGAATCCCGAAGTAAGAGTGGCCAGGGCGGATTTCATTTGCGTGACAAACTGGTTAAGTTGCTCGCGGGTCTTCTCTGAAAAGACAGGGCGTCAGTGTAAGTCAACAATAAATGATAGAAGTGTAACGAATCCTATTAGATGTATTGCATACCAGCAATAGTGGTGAAGAAATGCAGGGAAAGGGGTGGTGTGTGGACACACCTTGTTCCTTTTCAATTTCTATCACTGAGTTAATCTTTGGCTCTAGGTCCCTCGTTACCGTGAGGTTCTCGCTTCTCGGACGCGCCATGGACCAAGCGTGAGTTTCAATCAACGCGTCGAGGATCATGGAACTCAATTCTACGGGATATCGGAGTAAGTCTCATGTGATTCTTTCAGAGGTGCATGTATGCGTGTGTGATGGGCATAGTTGGAATGGATGAGAAAAATAGAATATTCGGATACCCCACTTCATGATTGTACGGGCATTGCCACGCACCTGTTTCGAACTTTGCATCTCGACGGGTTTCTGCTTCGTATGGGCTCAAAATGATGGACTCGTGGTCGAACGGCAAGAAACTTTCGCTGAGAATTTCCAGAACGGGATGCACTTTCTTGGACGTTGTTTGAGGTTGAGACTGGTTGTTGGCTAGAGCCAAATTGGGGCTTGAAGGCAACGGTGATATTTGGCCTGAGTCCGATGTCAATGCTTCTTGGGATCCAGCCATCTTGTACCGCGATTTCCTTGTATGTATACCCCCTAAGTCTTTTTGAGTCGCCCGAATCCCCGGTATGTTCCAAGAGACGTTTTTTGTGAGGCCTGGTTGCACTTGGTTGGGAGATGATAACCGAAGGAAATTGAAAGTTTGGGGAAAGTCAATCGGCTTAGATGATAACACACAACGACAGGAACAAACTAGCTCGGGAGTCGGGCCACTGAAGCATGATGCATGAAAGTTTGTCGACTTCCCGCATTTACAGCTGTTTTCAGATCTATGCGGAATTGCAAAATGAAAAAATTTGAATGTTTGGCGTGGCACATGACGAGATGCATACTATCTTATCTCTCGGCCATCTCGGATGGCTGATAAGGAGACCCCGAAGGCCGAGGCCGATTTCGGGAAGCGACCCGATTGGCTCGATGCTGCTCTAGACTCTCAAAGTAATCTTATCTATACACTGATTAGTCTTATCACCTGCACGTGTTGAGATGTTGTCATGTGCCTCTGCCAAACAGAAATTTTTTACGTTTTGCAATTCCGTATAGATTTGAAAACAGCTGTAACATCCAGCAGGCAAATTCCTGGAGATGAACTCGCCGACTAAGAATCAGATCGGCCAAATATTCGCGAGGCTTTCGGATATGTTATTCAAGTATCCCCGAAGGAAATGGTGCATCCTGAAACACATATTGCAGTCATACTCCCTGGTGGTTATTGATGCAGTTTTCAAGTTTATCAAGCGTTTGTACAGCTACAGTGATTGACCAGGAGCCTCCACGCATTCTGTCGAGTTGTGTGCCACACAGGAGGCAGTCATGGGAAAAATTTTTGACATCAACTACCCACCTTGGGTGCCTCCAGCGGTCATGGGGTCCTCGTCCCGATTTGGGTAATCTAGCTTATAAATCATGATTATCATGTATTATTAATATCTGTGGTCCCGAGATACTTGGAATGCACATTTCCTGGCCATGACAGATACTGGAGAAGTGAATCGACAAACAGTTATATTCCATCTACCTAATGGGAAGACTCTGGAGCTTGAGGTGGTATACAGTTCTACAATAGGAAAACAACAAGTCATCTGCGATCTTTGCAGTAAGACTGCCTATTCATTCAGGACCTTCCCCAACACCTAACCATGAAAAAGATGTCTGGCGACGATCAGGTTGATTGTCTCCTCTGTGGGGAGAAATTGAAATTGAAATTCATGAGGAATCACGTTGGACGGCACATACTCCGTGCATTGCGCGAGATGGATGAATCTTCCGAGTTGAAACCAGGCATGACGGTGAATAAAATCCAAAAAATAATACAAGTTGAGTTCATACCTTTGAACATAGGTTGGTATCAATCCGTGCGGCTGGTGTGGCCGCGACGCGTGCAGGGTGCAGCTGTCAAAAAAACCTCGTTCAAAATCAGTTTCAATCACATGAAGCTGCCCATATCATTATGAGAACATGTCTTATTGGCAGGCGTCGAAATGCACAGAAAGCTCACCTTGTATAAATATCCCTATTCAGTGTCCAATCTGCCCAACCTTAGCCGCGGCCCGACAGCCCACCTTCTGGAAGTACAATGGCCTATACCATCTCGCAGTGGAGCACCCAGATGAATACTCTTTACCAGGAATCTCCAGTACTACTTGTCGAGATATTCATCATGTCGCGAGAAGAACGCCGGATGGGAATTGACAATGGAAGTACCAGCGGATGGAGGGAAGATTATGGTGTACCGGATACAGATGGTATTGAGGAGATTAAAGTGAAGCTCGAACGGAAAAAAAAAAAACGAGAACGCGCTGCGGTCAGTGGGACGGCTGCGGAAAAGACAGTGCGCAGGTCGCACAACAGATAGGATGTATTGGATAAGCAGATTGTCCAAATCGGGACGAGGACCCCATGACCGCTGGAGGCACCCAAGGTGGGTAGTTGATGTCAAAAATTTTTCCCATGACTGCCTCCTGGTGCCACATCCTCCCCATGACCCTGTGCCTACCTCGGGAACAACAACTTATGGGCCCAGCTCAGGTTCGGGTTCGGGGCCAGGGGTCGGGTTGAGCCATCAATCCTTCTCGTTAGCATCGTTACCCACAATATCCAGTTATACTCCCCCTCAACAACTTTCAATCGCTCAGACCTCGGCTCAACTACCTGCTGGATTTCCCATACTCTCGGATGCAGTTGACGGCCTCGTTGCTGTCTCTTCCAGAGAATCTCAGAGGTACGACAGACGGGTGAAGCTGTGAGTTTTTGGTACACCGATTGTCACGTTTATTTACGTCTGGAACAGCAAGAAGGTCCCACCGGAACGTTTTTTGCTTCCACCCGCTAAAACCTCTTATCAATCGTATGTGGCTATGTCTGTACATTCTTTGGGCTAGTTTCATTTTTTTTTTGTCCGGATAGACCACCGAATCCTCCCGGTTGGATGGCCCTCCGCCATCCTGAAGGGGCTCTTTACTTTATTGACACGAATCGAGTAGGTGACTGGGTTAGGTTTACATGCGAAACGATAATAAACTGTGGATAGCATATTTTAACAGATGCATCCCTACACGACACCACTGTATTGGACACAATCGAGGACTATATTTCTCAGATTTTCGAATTTATGGGGAGGAACAATCTGGAAATGCCACACGAAGCTGAACTTGTTTTGGAACCACGCAGGTCCGGCAAATATGGATATTACTTTGCAGATCACCAGAAACGCGTATTGTTTTGGTTAGACGAATATGATGCAACTGACCTATCGGATGAAGTCAGAGTGGAGTTTACCGACTCCCTTCTCAGTAGGGATTTTGGCTACTTCCCCATGATTTAGTATTCTTACCAAGTAAAAAGGCCATGAAATTGAGTCCCAATACTGGTAGGTTGGCTTCAGTCACCCTCGCGTAGCGGGACCTTCAGGTGACTCAAGCGATACCTAGGTACCACAATGAATTATACCCACACTCGAGAAACATTTCGTGGGATGATATTCGCCAAGTTCAGGATATTTTGATACATGCCATTGGCGGTTAGTGATCAATTCACGGGTGTATTTGAATCGACTTACACCCGCGCCAGATTCACTCACCTCCTTGGTTTCCACTGCTCCTTATGGACAAGACGAACTTCAAAAAATGTTATCTTTGACCCATGATATTGAAGGTGCCCGCTTTCCGGTCAAATTTTCATCTGACTGAACTGACCCACTAGACCACATCAACAACCATTCTCCTGGATCCGCTTGCATTATATGTTAGCCAGTTAATTCTGGTTTTGAATTGCTAACCGAAATTCGGCTAGATCGACTTCTGGGAACCTTTAGTGAGATTCTTTCCTTGTCAATGTAGCATGCTTCTGAAAAATGTGTCCAGCTCATGAGCGATTCAATAACCTTTACGGTCAACGAGGAGCACGACTATCTCGCACACAATCAATTCACGGGGAGGCCACAAGACCTAGAGGTTACTTGTTGCTTATCCTCGACCCCATATTCTTCTTTGCGCCTAGTTTGCATTTGGGGAAACTCGAGAAGATATGCATAGACTCGTTTGTTAATATGCCATCATGGATCCATCACCGCAATCTGCTCATTGACGAATGGAAGGAATTTACCCTGTATGTGAGTGGCTGAAAAAAATGTCACATCTGGCAGATAATCCATCTTCAACAGGCCACCGTTTTGTTGAATGCTAATGTTGCATTTTTAGCTATACAAAGTGTCGACACTTCGCCCATCGGTTATCGTTCCCCCGTGCAAAGAGCCAGCTATCTTTCCATCGCGGCAAGCATCGGTGCCATCCTTTTGGGGCTATTCATGGTCCGACAGCACCATGATAGCAATACACTCATGGTCAGTTAGATAACCACTAAGGTGTATGAGCTGCGGTCTGATACCCATTGCCAGATGTCTTTCTTGGCAAACCGTAGCTACTCCGCGCTTGGGCTGGAGACTCTATCGCTGATGTACAGTTTGCCGTATTGCCTTCTCATGTGGGCGTGAGTATGAGATTGATTCGATGGGTTATATTGGGGGCTAACTTTCTTGCAGGATGCTATCGTTTCTCATCGCCTTTTCTTGTATGTGCTACTCAACAGGCGACATAGCCACATTTCTGGTTGTGGGCATAAGCTGGTTTGTACTGGCATTCCTGATCGCATGGTGTGTTTCAACATCTTTCGAGAATGAACCGTATCGCTCCCCCTTCTTCAAGATACAGACGGTCATTAACCGCCGACTGGGATATATAATGGGGGGAAAGCTCGGACGCATTTTAAGTATTAAATTAGGACCTCCCAATCCATCTCAGGTGTGATATATGTATTACCAACTACATTGCCATTATTCAGAATTTGAGTGAACCGACCAACCCTGAAGTCAACGTTGAACTAGCCTGCAACATGGAAAGTTGAGCCGTGTCATGAGAGGGTTTCCGCGTTACCATTTGAGTCATGTCTCATCGAAGACAGCGGCGCATACCAAAAAGTCATGTGCATGTTGTGAAGCTTGAAGCTTACCCTTGGTCACTGCTTCAAGTTGTATATGCGGACGCTTCATTCTTGCCTCAGTTCGCGGGGAGCCTCGACCCCACGAATTTGACAGAGATTGATGATGCCGCCCCCGGGCCCCAACCCCTTGGTAGTATAACTAGCCATATTACACCATAGTATCACGGTGGATTTTTCTTCTTATTTTGCAAAAGATGCGATTCTGAATGATTCAGAATAACTGCTCTGAGTGGCCGAGCCAGCCCTGAGCCAAAACCTATTCTTAACTTCAACTTCCTTGTATGGGAGTTCTCGGACTGACGCCATTCCTCCTAAAATCCTTGTATTGCAGTCTTCCACCCTAATTCTATTTGCCAACTAATTTCAGCCATAACCTTTCACAGTCCAAACGTTGTCAAAGAACTCCCCGACCGCTTCAAGCAACTTGCTGGCAAGAGGATTGTAATGTGAGATAGGTCGAAATATTGGAATTCATCATCGTTTTGACCGGGTTGCTTATCAGAGATGGCACTCTCATAACACAGCGTCTGCATTTCGCCCCATCACCCCATCCTTACAGGCATGTACTTGGGTGGTACAATATTCTCGGAGAACTAAAGGAATTTGGTGTTTCCGCAATCTGCGTTTTTGATGGGAAGGCTCGCAGTAAAGCCAAAGCGTTTGAGGTAAGAATCATCCACCACCCTACAGTGTATTTCATGGTGTTTTAGGCCGAGCGTAGGAGGGAAGCGCAGCGTCTGGCTGCGACCCGTGGTTCCGTTGAGAACAGCAGGCTAAGACGCTTGGACGAACTTGGCCACGCCCTTCAACACTACCGTTCTCTTGACCTCGCTACCCAAAGGTCCACGATCAGTTCACTTCACATAATAAATCTTGAGCCAGATGCAACACTTTCATCGCTTGAGGATGCTTCCCAAGCATCTATGACCACAAACGACCACTACCAGGATATGGCAGCCCGCCCCTCTGGGATTCCACCGTGGCGTGATGCTTTCCCTCATGGATACCCTAATCCAAGCCATTTCACATACGAAGACGAACAGGATGTGCTAGGTGTATTGGCCGAAGAGTATGATTATTTCCCACTCATTCAGCACTGTGCGAACGACCAGGTACCCCCAACCCTGGATGCTGACTGCAGCCCATCACGACGAAACAATCCCGAGGATTCTCGTTCCTCTGTGGACAACCCCCTTGACGAAGTAATGTTGGACGACGATGCGCCCCGCGTCCTCGATCCCCAATCCCCCGAAGCCAACGACAGCGCGCCATTAGCCTCTTACATTGAGGATTTTTCCAAGCCATCTGCGACCATAGGCAATCAGCTCCTGGAAGCCCAGTCTACGATGCCAAATATTTCTCAAACGCTAGTATCGTTATATCTTCAATATCGCCAGAGCATCGCGAAATTGGCTTCTCTATCTGCTTTACCAGTCCCTTCCTCATATCAACCTGATCCCGTAGACTCTCTCATGACAAAGGCTCAATATCAACTCACGGTGGCCGAAGGTGCCCTCTGGAATCGCCTTGTATCCCCTCCAGCCCCGGACGAAGATATAGATATAGATCTCGAACCCGAGTCAGTGCTCACCTCGCTCACGAGTCAAAGTAGGGCCATGTATGAGTCCTACTACCGACGGACGAATACCCCCACTCAGCACACGTATCAGGAATCTCAAGATATTATTAGGGCGATGGGTGTTCCCTGCATCGAACCCGATGGCCCGTTTGAGGCCGAGGCTTTGGCATCGTCAATGGTTTTAGAAGGGCTTGCCGACTACGTCGCCAGCGAAGACACCGTACGTGCCCGGAAACTTCTCAACAGCAGCTGTGCTCATTCTCCCGCCCCGTTTAGGATGTCCTTGTGTACGAAGCGCCATTGATCCGGAACATCACAAGTCGACAGGCGCCGCTCATGCTCATATCGGGAACAGACGTCCGTCAAGCCCTTGAATTAGACCGATCGGCCTATATCGATTTCGCGTTGCTCCTTGGGACCGACTTTTCTCAGCGCATCAGAAATGTCGGACCGTCCAGAGCGCTTAAATTTATCAAGGAACATGGATCTATCGAACATATACTAGAATCTGAGATTAAATACCCGCCCAGGATCACCAAGCAGGAATACCTCAATTGTGTTGACGCCGCGAGAGAGATTTTCCAGACGCTCCCACCCACACCGAGGACGGCCACAATCGAGCAACGTGAGTCCGAAGACGCTGAGATAATGCGGGTTATGCAGCGATACGGGCTGGGACGTGTAGTAACCGAAGGACAGCAGTATTACGCATCTGCGTTAGACGGTAATTACTTTCAGGACAATCCAAGTGGAACCTGAGTGGGTCGGGCTGTGCCAAACTCCATATACCTGATCATTCGAGATCAACCCCTCAAATGAATTCAGCATCGTATAGTAGGCTGTGCCTCAACCCCAATTTACCTGAGTGGTAGGAAAGGGTGTCTGGGAAGTACCTGTGGTATCACAGCCGCCGGAACTTGGATAAAAATATGGTCCATGGGGCACGTAGATAACCTTTTAGCCACGGAGATGCGAGATCTGACATGAACCGGGTACTCTGCCAAATGGAACCGGAAGTGAAAGACGTCTCCGCAGCCCAGCGTTCTTCTCGGCTTCCGTGTTGTATCGGGGGTGGTTCATCTCAAGCCCCGTCCTACACAGCAGTGACTCAGCGGACCCACTGCCTCAGTTGTGTGGCCGTTCCAATCGGTGTGTCACCATGGACCACTCAAAGGACCTGGGACCGTCACGCGATTGTGCTGCCACCATTTGAATCGACACACCGTTTCCTTCAATCAGATAATTTTGAAGGGGATCACACATCAAAATTCCCAAGAATGCTTACAATAATAATTTACGAGGGCGCCTGTCACCTATCGTACACATGTTGTAAACTTAAACCATTGACTCTGGCCTGTCCTCTATTTCAGCCCGAGACTTGGGGCTGAAGACCTGCCATATATTCGGCACCGACCAAGACCCCCCGGACGTAACGCCTTGGAACGCCAGAAAAGCAACCAAAAGGACGGAGACACAGCCAGCGGTCCACAAGCAGCCAGCATACCTGCTGAAGGCTGTCGTCCAGTTGGCGAAAAACACCATGAGGCCCCAAAAATAAAAGGTTTTCGGGAGGGAGTACACTAGCCCGGCGAACTGGAATCCATACTGATCAGAATGGATGCTTGACATGTATTGGAGCTAACGAAAAATTTAGCTGCTGTTGGGGCCGGATCCACATTGACGTACTGCGTGTGATGCAGTGGCATCTTCCAGGGGTTCGTGGCGGTGGGTGAGAAGTAGGGAGGACACGAGACTTGCACTCTCCAATGCCCCGGAAATAGCAGCCATGACAGGCGATGCCTCGGAGTAGAAGAACAGACCGTGGAGCCTATGGGTTCCAATCCGGGTGAATAAACCTTGAAAAAGTTGGAGTGTGATAGATGCATACATGAGCGCTAGGATAGACCCATGCGAAATTCTCCGCCAATCTCGCAGGCAGGAGACCATAAAGGGGTGCCATTGGGTAGCATAGACGATGTGGTCAACAAATAGGTCATCTAGGGCTGCGATGTATGTTTCCGATGTCTTGAACGTCATCTTGGAGATTAAGCTTTTCCATTTATGGTTCTCTGGAATACCGGCCAGAATAGCCTGGTCCCTGGACAGGCGAGCGTGCTCCTGTCCAAAGTGTGTGGAAAACCAGTGTCTGACTGCAAACGGGGATGGTGAGAATCATAGGGTGGGAGGCGGTGTGAGTCGGCATACCAACAATGGTCCAAAGTCGCGCTGAAGATCGAGATTAGGGAACTGAAGATGCGATCAAGGCTATTCACGAACCAGCAAAACATGTCGTGCGACCGTCTTGAATATGTCCTATCATCTTGGTGTTGGATCTATGTATGACATACGAGTTTTGATGAACCACCCACCTCGTGATTGCGCGAGAAGTTTCAAGAATCTTTTGCAATCCGGTGCAGAATATGGGAAAGTGGAGAGACGAGACGTCATATGGTCTGGTATCAGGAAATAAGTAGGGGGTTCCCCTCGGAAAGAAATTGAACCGACCTGCATACGCATGAGAAAAGACGCAAGTCAGATCATCATAGGATTGCTGGCTGAGGCCATCCAAATGCATGGGGAAGTTTTCAACATGATGCCAATAAAGTTCCTCAAGCGCCAGCTCTATTCTGAGAGTGAGAACGATAGGATTGGGAAAGGGCAGAATCCTCACTGAGGTGCGAGGGGGATGCCACAGGAGCGATATTCAAATCGTCTGTGTCTATTGCGTCCAACCAAAACTCGCTGCGAGTGGTATGGTCCACGAAATAGTAGGTGCAATCCTCCCCGTCGATGCGGATGAACAACTCTATTTGCGGCGAGGCCGGGACATTTTTTGCCACCATCAACTGCTTGATTCGCGATGACCAATATTCAACCTTGTACAGGACCTCGGAGCGGTATAGATACGCTTCGGTAACAGTCCGAATGGCTGAATCATGCAGGAAATAGAGTTGCCCCTCCGGGTGAACGTGGGCGGACCAAAGGGGTGGTAGGTACAAAGGCCTGGGGGATGGTTAGAACAAATTTCAGGCGCGGGGGATGGGCATACGCGGATTCCCTATCAGCGAAAATTCCAGGCGCGATATTCATGCACATGGGCTCGATGCTATTTGTTTGTGTTAGAGTGTCCTGGCTCATGAACCAAGCACTCATACCTTGCGCTCCCATCATAGCGGCCTGTGTCCCGGGAGGTGGTCGGACGGATGGACCCTGTTGGGGGCTGGACCAGTTGTAGAGCTGGTTCTTTCTCCATTGATCCCATTGACAAGGCGCTAAGTGTGAGGTGGGCGGTTGGTTGTGTAGCACTACCTTGTGCCCCTTTGGCTTTTTATTGAGCAATTGGCAGTTCACCGGAAGCGGGATATATGGGGGCAGTATGCGGGCAGTGCTGCACTGGCAGGGGAAAATGAGATTGAGCCAGTGTTTCTGCATGTCCTAATACAGTAATACTAATACGATCGTTGGCAAGGTTCTCCCGATCGGATCAATCTCATTGCTACCGGCTGGACCCAATACCACACTAGTGCTACCATCATGTCCACAAGCAAGATGCCAATTGTTGGCTGAGTTCTTCACACCGGATCCTCAAGGTGATCAATGGTGACTGAGGACAAAAAGCCACAAACGCCAGAGGGATTTGACATAGGCCTTGCCAGACCACCGATGGGTCTGTGGACACTGGAGGTCTGTGGACCAGTGTGGTCTGCGGACGAATGTGCCTCACGTGCCATTCCGCACTTGGTAGATTCGTGAAGCCAACGAGGGTTTGCAATGTGTCAATGTTGTTCTAAATTAATTACGTAATGTAGTTGGCTAAAATTGGTTCACACGAATGCGAATACCATGAATCAATTCCGAGTTCCCTGTATGAAGTGTCATCAACGACATATCTAATATCTCCCTAAAACCCTTTACATCACCTCCGCCTGCTGAACCCTAGACTGGTTGAATAAGACTGAACACATTGTCTCAGATAAAACACCGCCCCAAACCGTATAAACTACAATGTCACCTGAAGCGATCGCAAATAAGAGAAAAGACAGCGCCGGGTACCAGTGAGGCCTTGCGCTTATCGCTTTAGCTTCTAATACTCATTGGCAGTGAGGGAACCATGTTTGACGACAAGGAGGGCATCATCCCACTTGACCCAGCTGTGGAAGCCACCAGCCATGTTGGAGAAGAATCAAACTCTCTGATAGAAAATACAGCACCATCCAACGCTGACAGCGCCAAACGCTCTCAGGATGGAGGTTCTGATCCGGAACCTCACACAGAGCGCCAACCCAGACAATCATCTCCCTCGATCTCGGACGATGATGAATTAAATGATGATTTCCCGGAATATCCTGGGTCAGCACATTGGAATCCCGATATTCCCATAACTGCTGACACTATCCAATCTGTAGGGCAGCAAGGGGGAAGCCTACCACTATCGTCGCAAGTAAACCGAAACCTAGACCTAAGCGTCTCGGTGACGAGGAAGAGGATGAAGAATAGACCAGGATCCTTTCCACCGATGGACAGCTCCTCTCCCTTGATCGCTGTGAAATCATTCTCCTCGGGTTGTTGTTGGTTAACTGAATACTAGTGGCATGGTATCACTATCCTGTGTAAGTTAACGCACTCAAGAATGCAGTAATACCATAGCATTGTGCGAGCTGTTGGGAAAATTGCTGTTGGATCTCTACTATAAATTGTCAATTCGCCAACTTATCAATCCATCTCACTACTCACCACAAACCGCTGGTATATTCCCAGTCATCCACCTCTCGTCTTATTACTCACATCCGCACCACTCAGAAATATTCAAACATGGCCTTTTTTGAATTTTTGTGAGCCCAAGTTTTGACGGCCCTTTGAAGCATGTTCTAAATCGTTTTCAGGCGTTCCCTATTTTGTCGACCACGCCGCGATGGGTGAGTGGTTTTTTTGATTGAAACAATCACTGTTGACGATCCGATTCCAGAGAGTCAGCCTTGTGCGTTGCAGTCCATCAACTAAAAGCTCATATACTCATTTTCGAGTCGGATAGATTTATATCTAGGGCACCCGAAACAGTCAAAGCGGTTGGGCAAACGACTACAGACTCGGGCGGCAAAGGGCCAGGAGCTGTCAAACGATCGTCGCATTAATGGAGGGGCAATCCCTACCTACCCACATTTGACCACCCACCTCGCACAATTCAACTCCCCCCTTTCGTTGGCTCATTCCATTCGTTGTTTCTTCACAACGCCCCTCACTCTTTCGTGTTACTTCCTTTACATCTTCCTTGATTACTTGCACCCAGTGTTCCTATACCCCGCCTCTCGTCCGACTTGTATTCGAATTGCGACTTGAACTACTTTTCGTTTTTGTTGAGCCACTTTCATTTTTGTCAAACCACTTTCATTGTCGTTTGCCACCTCCTTCTATTTTTATAGACGGATGAATATATCCCTTCGACGTTCAGTGATCCGAGCTGGCGCCCAATTCGCCTGAGACAGCCACTCGATGTCCACAAGATATTGGGTACGATGCTCCACGCAAACTACACAATAGTACTGTCACTAGCCGCCTATCATCTGGGTCCATCTCTCGAATGTAATTGCGGACTTGAAAATATGTGCATAGTATCAGGTGGCATGAGCGGCGACAACAGCAGCCGTACCTGCACACACTTCCAGCGCGCAATGATAGAGAACCCTATGAGCTATCAGATACCACAGCTCTCGAACACAGCGAACTCTCAGGATCATTCCCATAGTATGTGCCAAACCTCTACTTATCACATCTGTCATTACCTTATCCCCTCATCAGCAGTGTTATCAGAAGACGGTACAGCCAGGTGAGGTGCATCGTGGCAGCACGATTCTACATCGAGCATTCAAACTAGGATGCATTCAACAACAGACGCCCGTGCGGGAAACTGAGCGACTAAATCATCTTCACACGCAGAAGGGTATTTAAAACTCGTAACCACGGTCTGAATCTGCCAAAACCAGCGCAACAATCCACGCTCGTATATTGAAAATGCCAGGAAAGAAATCAGAGATTGGCAAAGCCTTCGTGATGGCGGGCAAGTGGGTTGTATCCCTTGTATGTGGGTTTAGACGCTGACAGACTTTGACTGGGGCAGCGGCATAATGGGCCCAGTGCTCGATGGGGGAGTACAGGCTGATAAAATCCATCAAGCTGTAGGGTTAGTCGTCTATTGAGAACCATAGAATGCTCCTCATCCATCCGTTTGATTAGCATACCTGCAAGGTGGAGTGGGTACCATTGATCTGTGGGTGGTTGTTGATGGGCCACGCCATTTAGTTTTGTTCCCCGAGGGCCCCAAAATGAAAACACAGCAGGGGTCAAGCTTCCACCCACCAACCCTCCCACTAAACCACCCAAGGGCCCTGGGGCGATAAAGAAAGCAGAGTCGAAATAAGTGGTTGTATACAGGTCTCAGCATGTAAAGATTCCTTCCGAAGTACGTGAGCATCGTTGAAGCATACTGAACCACCTCCAGCGCTTGATGGGCGGCTTGTGACCAGAGTGAGTGGTGTCAGAAGCAGGGCTTTTGGCGCTCTCGCCTGCGTCCGTGGGGTTCGCATCTTCACTTTTGGGATTGCTTTCCCAAGACATCCAAATCGACCAGCCGATCAAAGCGGCCACGATAGCCCAGGTAGCAACCACCAGTGAACGGGTCGAGAGATCGGATTCCCAGAGGCACATGAGTGTGAACGCCGCCAGGAAGCTGACCAGACTGGTTTAGGGAGTCAGTCAGCAGGCCGAAAAACAATACATCAGGTGACTTACGCCCACATAAGAAGCGCATACGGAAGACTATACATAATGGCCAATGCTTCCAGCCCTAATGTTGGGTGTCGCTCGATCAAAAAGGTTGCCTGAGCGTCATTCATTTAGTTCATAAGATGAGATGGAAGCAGGGAGTGCATACGGCGTCTTCGGGACTGGCCCTAGCTTTGGTTCGATAGTGGCGAACAAGTAGGAGGCCTAGCACGATGCTAGCTATACTGATTATGGTAGATACATAGCTCGTTATTTGGATCGGGGAACGGGGTTTGTTGAGAGCTCGATCTATGCTCTGGATGGCGAGGAAGGCAACGTTCGCATTTAAGAGTACTGTCGCCTGCGTAGAAGTGATGAGTGACAATGAATTAGGAAGCGGACAGCTTCTTACATATAGTGTCAACTCTTGCCATTCATCAGTGAGCTTGCGTATAAACTGTGACCAAGCGGTATGATACATCAAGCGGTCCACCCACATGGCCTCCATGTTACGGAAATGGGCATCTGGAGCAGAGAAGAGGATCGGAGACAGTATCCGGATTAACAGAGATCTTTTCCGTTTTTCGGTATTGTATACGGATTGGTCTCGATTGAGGCGAGCCAAGGGTTGCCCGTAGAAATTCAAGAATCGCTGGCGGACTAGTCATTTGTGAGTGAACAGTGGTTCACTGATTCGACAATCAGTCAATCCGCACCAAAGATGGACATGAGTCGACCTGGGGATGATTATGATTACCGCCTTGGGCGTAAATATACCTGCGACTTACTGTAGATGCACATGGACCCCCCGAAGCGAGTACCAGCAGCTTCTGGAGCATTCATGTTAGTTTTAACGTAATGTAACGACAATATTTGGCGTACTCCTCAAACCATTTGATATGCTGAGGATGTTTTGTAAATCTTCTGTGGTATATGGTACAGTTGATGTAGTTGATGTCATAACGTCTGTGGCGCACAATTAGGTGGAACGGCGGTTGTAAGCCAAGGCAACTCACCTCCCATGGCATGCAGAACGATATCGCGTAATTCATCCACCATCTCGACTTTGAGTTCAAAAATGGTCGGGAACAGAAAACAATGATACCTAGTGCCAAGTATCAGACGGAAGATGAGGCCCTACTGAATGAAGTAAGGTTCTCGAAGGAATGCAATGGGATGTAAAGCAACCTAAACTATATCATTACCAGTAATTGGCTTCCACTTCGTGTCCTTGATTTTCGTATTCATGAGAAAGAATGCGAGGATGGTCACAAAAGTAAACAGACACCTACGAACGTGGGTGATGGATGTTATACCTGTTACGCTTGCACAGCCTGTAGTATTCGCCGTGTCGAATTTATCCAAGAAGAAGAAACATCGAGTAGCATGGTCCGCGAAATAGTATCCAGTCATAGTCCCCCCATGTGGGTCGGGGAGCAAGTCCAAGACGAGGTCCGCCCCTTCAGGTAATCTGATATTCTGTGCCCGAAGAAAATCATTGATGGCTTTGACATCCCAGTTAATCTGGGCAAGGATTGTTTCGTCGTGAAGGTTTGCCTCTGTCAAAACTCTCTATCAAATATCTGTGTCAGTGGGTGTGTAAAAGGAAGGTAGTTGTCTACTCTTTCTGGATGAAAAAAATACGGAGCCCCCTCGGGGTGTACGTGAAGCACCCATCCGGGCGGATTATGTCGTCTATTTTCACTGAGCTCGCTGTAAAATGGGCACGAACACAATACTGACGTTTTGAAGTCCATCGTCATGGCATCAAGTATCAATTCAGTATGCTCGTCTGGTCTAGAGTGGATTCAATCATCATATTCGATTCCAATGGGGGAAATTGTATTCACATCGTTATATTACGGTCATATCTTCCGAAGCTTTCGGGCGCTATGGGAAAAAACCTGGGGTATGAATCGGAAAGATGTTGCGAACCAATGACTGGCGTCGCCGCACGCAGTGCGGGGTTGGACGGATGAGAATCAGTACTTGGAACTGTTACAACAGCAGCATCGACTAGGTCCGAGTTCTGAGTGAGGTTGAAGCTCCAGGAGGAGGTGTCGTCGGGTAGAGGTACACTGAGATGTTGAGAAAATTGGGATACACGTCGTTGGGAGCGCTCCTCCATAGCTATTGCGCCTAAATTTTGAGACGATTTGGAAGCGTTCATTCCAGAAATGATATACGGGCGAAAAGCCTGGGGTACGCGACTTGCGAGCGAAGGTGTGTCTGTCGAAGGTTGCCCATTATCATAGTAAGGCAAATACGATGTCTCTTCGAACGTCCCGATGCCAGGATTCCCTGGTCTTGCTAGCGGGGGCTTCTCAAGGTCGTGTTGATACTTGGCTCGGTGGAAGATATCATATTTGGAATGTTTGAAGGCGGAGAAACCTCGCCGTAAAACTGAAAATAGCCTGAGTAGACGGAGTCGCAGATGCTGGATTTTGCAGGGGAAGAAGTTGGTCGTCAAAAATCTTTTCAGGTGGTCAAGTAGCCATCGTCTAATGTCGTGGTAGTACATGGGTGTGGTGCTGTTGACCAAGCTCCAAGTCCAAAACCATGAACGCCTTCAAATGGTAGCATGGGACCCACGCGTCTAATGAAAGCACGATCAACCTGCAGTGAACTATTCTCATCATGATATGGAGCTGTTCAGTGTATAAGGGGTGAGGCGGCTGCCATCAGCCCGCTGAAAATTTGCTTTGGGCTCGGAATGGAATCCGTCTGATTCCGCCGAGCTCAGACTTCTTTCCCGTAGGAGTTGAAGCAATCCCTCCGGCCTCCACGCAGTTCCGTGGGGCGGTGGTAGGGCTCATGCTCATTCATGCGAGGTTTTGATAGTGGTAATGTAAAGGTTGTACTGTAATCCAAATAACGCTTATGAAACCCCTGCCCTACCACGGGAACGTGGGGACCACGACTCTGGTTTATACGATTCCTCAGTCGTAGCCATCGTTGGTAGTGCCTGTTTGGGCTCAGGCGTAAGCGTTGGCGGCGAGCTAGCGAAAGAGATATTTTCGGCAGCCGGGTGCGCGGACGGCGTAGGCGGGGGACGTGTATCTGAGAGTGCTAATTGGGCCAATCGACC
>QGOG01000601.1:0-12572 GCA_003313185.1 Collybia sp. MG36
GAGATTACACCACAGATATCTGAGGCCATCTCCCAGGCCGACAAAGCAGCGCAGGAGTTGATTCAGAGCCAGGAATTGGGCTTTATCCTCACATCGTACGGCAAAGCCGAGATCAAGACCTTTGGTGTTTCGCCCGACTCGTGGGCACAGATGATCGTTCAGCTTGCGTATCGGCGGCTAAATGGATCAAAGCAGAGAATCGGAGCCACATACGAAGCTGCGACGACCCGGAAATTCTACAAGGGGCGCACAGAGGCCATTCGTGTCGTGACAGCAGAATCGGATGCTTGGGCTAAGAGCATGGACGATCCTGCGGTTGATCTAGAACAACGCAAGAAGCTGTTCAACGCAGCTACCAAGAAGCACGTTAGCCTCGCGAAGAGCGCCGGATTGGGGCAAGGGGTCGATCGTCACCTCTTTGGTGCGTTTCCCGCCTAACCGATATGACCCCTTTCACTGATCGACTCCCATTCATGAAAAGGCCTCAAGAAACTCTTGCGAGCCGATGAAGAGATTCCTGAGCTCTTCTCTGACCCGTTGTACATGAGGGCATGCTATTGGTCTCTCAGTACCTCTGCCGTCTTCTCCAAGCACTTCCCCGTCTACGGCTGGGGCGAGGTCAGTTCATTCACACACCACAGACCTTTCACTCACTTGCTCTTCAGGTGGTCCCTGATGGCTTCGGAGTCGCGTACATGACAGGCTACGATGGTAACCCCCCTCTCATTCTACGCGGTGAATGCTAATCATTTCCCGATAGATCGTCTGCAATATACTATCACGTCTCGCAAGGAGATGCCGAATGCTAAATTCTGCGAAGAAATTTTGAAAGCGGCAGATGATCTTTATATGTTGCATGCAGGACAGAAAAAGTGTAATTTATAATTCAATACCGCACACTTTTGTAGATGGCGGTATCGAATGGGATTGGAAACCACGGATTATCAGTTATCTTGAATGCCTGGCCATGGTCGGAATGGTTGAGAGTGAAATTTCATGAGCTTGTTGATGGATGATTGTTCTCGAGGTTATCGCCCCGGTCCTGTTACTGTTGAAGATGAAGATATTGGCATCAGCGTACCCAACTCAAGCCCCCTCACGATGCCACCCACTCGGTTTGAACCATCGTCGATCAAAAATAAACTAAAGAGAGAAGAGATTTCCCGTAAATCCAAAAAGGCGAAAGGTCAACAAAAATTGCAGCGCCGGCTCGCGCAAGCCAAGTCAGAGGCAAACGATCCAGCCGCGAAAAAAGTATGTGTCTTTGGGACTGCCACCGACGCATATTCACAAGCAGGAAATAGAAACGTCTGGCAGAAAATATCCCCAGGACGCTCGATAACACTCGCGAATTTGATCCCTCATTCCTCACCGCAGATCCTTCCACATCCAACCCAGCCGGGCCATCCTCGTCGGGTGACGCGGAAGAAACCGCAGCTGATATTGCCTCGGATCCGTTCGCGTCATATTTCACTTCGACGGATGATCCCTCGATACCGCCTAAAATCCTCATCACAACTTCCCCCAAAGCATCGAAGGCGACATATGATTTCTGCGACGAGCTGGTCGGTGTGTTTCCCGGCGCTGAGTTTATCAGGAGGAAGAAGGGAAAGGGGTTTGAGCTGGGCAGGATTGCGGGTTGGGCAGCTGGGAGAGGTTACAAGCACCTTTGCGTGGTCAACGAAGATATGAAAAAACCTAGTGCGCTTTATTCGTCCTATTCTTGACTTTGGGACTAACACACGGCTTTTGGTAGACGCTATTACCCTGGTGCATTTACCGGAAGGTCCCTCTGCATATTTCAAACTCTCATCCGTGGAACTGACCAAGCAGATATTTGTATGTTCCGGTCATACGCACTCCTTTCATCCATTCTAATAGATCGCCAGGGCCATGCTCGAGCCACACCACATCACCCCGAACTCGTCTTGAACAACTTTGTGACCCGACTGGGACACGCCGTTGGCCGGATGTTCCAAACCACCTTCCCCGCAATGCCTGAATTCCAGGGCAGGCAGGTTGTGACGCTTCACAATCAACGAGACTTCCTATTCTTCCGCCGGCACCGGTTCGTCGAGATGAATAATATGTGGGGATGGTATTAACACGGTATAGGTATGCCTTTCGTTCGACTGAGAAGGTCGCCCTGCAGGAGATCGGGCCCCGGTTTACGCTCAAATTACGGTGGCTGAAGAAGGGCATTCCCGCTGTCCAAAACTTTGGGGAAGCGCCGAGGGGACTAGAATTTGATGTGGAGTCTGACAAGCAGGATGGATCAGAATCTGTGACTGATCCGGCCCCGAAGAAGATTAATCCACCAAAACAGGATGAATATCTTTGGGCATGGAAGGTTGGTTGTTTCATGGCGTTTACATGATTAATGAATGCTTACCCCAATATAGCCAGAGTTGGAAACCACTCGCAGGACTTTCTTTTTGTAGCCAGATATATGATTCAATTACATCGGGATATATCTATCCTTTTTGACTACAACGCCGACCTTCAGCCGTGTGAATACAAGCAAATAAGATAAGTGTTGATGAAGGAGGGTATGGTGCTAGAATAGCTGTGACAGTAAGGACCGCTGGAGGTGGATAGAATACTAGTCCAAGAATCAAAGTCCCAACCAATGCCCATTTATATAAAGTCATAGTGCAATTCCGATTTTGTGGTTCTCTACATCTGAGTGGACCAGAGGTATCCCAAGGGGGCTTTTGCGACTGGGATCTGAGATGTATGGAAGTGAATCAGTTGATGTCATGGTGGTGGAGGTGAATGTGAGTCCGTGGTGATGATAGTTCGGCGATGTGAACGCTTTCTTGGAAATAGGCAGGGATGCTTGCAGCGGGCCCATTGGATAGGAAAGTTCTGGTTCCCTCAGTATGCGATACAGATATCGGGGAGGTCACACACCTGTAGCCCTCTGTCTCCGCCGCCGGTAATATAGAACTGCTATGAATATCAACACCAAACCAATCATGCCACCCACGACAGCTCCCACAATTTCTGCAATGTGTTTGTTCGTCTCGCGAGGTGCACGACTCTGGTTCCCTGATTCTGCCGTGAGAGCTGGGCTCTGGAGAGGGAGGGTATCAGTTGTGGTCATTACTGCCATGGATCGTGCGTGGCGGCGGCGTGATGGCAGGAATGACTCGTCAAAAGTGGGTATAGGAAGGTGTACAAAGGAGTGATTATTTTCCTCGTCGGGAATATAGCGCGGAGCTTTCGTGGTGATTACAATCGGTTCGGCGGTGCCACCTGAGGAGACCATTATGATATCTACCCAATCGTCAGAAGAAACAAAAACAGGAAGCCAATGCTTACCGTAGTATTCTGCTCTTCTCAGAGGGGAATAACAGGAAAGGTCGTCCGCAAGCGCCTGGTTCCTGATCGTAATCTGATGGTGGGTCGCAGAAGTGAATGGTCAAACGACTTGCGGTCGCTTTGCCAGTGGGTGCATCCAGTGCGGGAGAAACGGGGAGGGTGATGAAAAATTCGGGCTGCGACAGCAAGTCATATGTAGTGAGACCAGGTGAACTCTCCAGCCGCCGTTTATGGGATCACATCAAAATTGATGTTACTCAGATAGATGCAGTCTGACAATTGGCACCCCGTCATCGGTCGCAATTCGCCCACCTACCCCCAACCCACCTAGTCCTCAGGTCTAACGCAATCAAATCAGTGCGACAGTGGCGTCCAAATACACTGCTTGGATGACATACGGTATTCAGGGAGTCACTCTTTCACCATTTCCATCTGAGCCAGAGAGCGGGTACCGGCAATCGGTATCAGTGATGCGGGAAACAGCTTGACAGCTTGCTATGTGGGATCTGCTAAGAAGCCGACGGTAACACACGTCCATTGTCAAATCGCTGGTTGTGATAGTCGACCCCTGGTGTTTGGAATCCGTAGACATGATGTACTTGCATCCCTATAGATGTTCTGAAGAAGGAACAATGGCGGCCACATACGACAATAACCGGCAAAGGTATGGTGATATGATCAATATTTGATCCCATCGAACTCCGGATTCCGGAAGGACAGGTCACAGGATGCATGTAGAACCAATGTGGCAGACCAGTAATATAATTTTCAAGTAATGAACCCGGTTCCATACAATCTGCCAGTTGTTCCAGGCTGTTGGCCCCAGGTGTAAGCCTTTTGGATATCGATGGCTTGACGGAGGCTCGGAGCGGGACCTCATTTCCCGGAACAGTAATCATTGTTTGGGATATATTCTATAGCCAAACATCAGAAGCTTTGATTCCTGATCTGATATACTGATCCAAGGCAATGATCCTTCCAACAGCAAGCCACCCCTGCCACTAGATAGTAACGATGAGCGTTCTCCCACATAAAAATGAAGAATATGGGACGAAAGAATACTGGTCAGTAGGTGATATAATAATGTTCAGCCTCCTTGACATCAATGTTTAATATATTCTAATATCACACAGGAATCAGCGGTATACACAGTGAGTCAGTTTTGATTGTGGAATGGGCTACACGGCGATGTCTCAATTGGACAGAGAATCCAACGGGAGCGCATTTGATTGGTTCAAGTCATACGCAGATATTGCGCCTATCTTGCGCGAACTGATACCGAACAAGAGCTCCCGAGTATTGATGCTTGGATGCGGAAATTCCAAACTTTCAGAAGAGGTGAGTCGCACATGTTCCGCTTGATTATCCCTATGGGTAAATGTCCACTAGATGTGGGATGACGGTTATAAATCAATAATCAACATTGATGTCCGTGGTGACATTTATATGCCACCCCGTGTCTCACCTGAATTCCGATATGATCAGTATTCCGCTGTGGTGATAGAAAAGATGCACCAACGAAATGAGGTGATACGGCCTAGCTTAGAATGTGACTTTGCATCTGGGCCGTTGACCTAAGATTTGTATGTGGCTAACGAAGCAATAGGGCATGAAATGGACGTTCGCGACCTTGTGTTCGAAGACGAGTCTTTTGATGTGGCAATCGACAAAGGTAAATCACTTTTCACGACTGGACCTTGAACCATTTGAAACTTCAAATCAAACCAGGTACCATGGATGCCATGATGACAACAAAGGGTGATGTGTGGGCGAGTGTGACGTATCATCGACAGCTGTGATATTGGTTTCTCATCCAATATCGACAGGACCCGCCTCAGAAGGTGGTGGAAGACTGTTCCAAGGAAGTCGATGAAACCCTGAGGTACAAATCCCACCCATATTGATTGTCTGGTTTGCTGATTTAGAGCGACAGGGTCCTCTGTCGAGGGGGAATATTCATCTATCTGACCTTTGGCCAGCCTCATTTTCGGCGACGGTTTCTAACCCGGCCTGGGACGACTTTGGAAGTGAGAGAATTAGGCGAGGCTTTCCATTATTATTTATACATCTTGCGCACGTGAATCAATAACTCCTTCGAAAGATGGACACAGTCCATCAGACTCTTTGGGAAATCGAGCTAGAATAAGAACTTGACATTTTTATAGAAGTCAAGCATTGGGTTCTCTCCGCTTTGCAAACGTGTGCTTGCAAGGTCTGCGTATGTTTCCAAGAACTCGGAGTGGGTAAAAACGTTTGACTTCCGCTCTCCGACGGGGAGCCCGCTGGCGGATGTCACACCATCCAATGGGTCTCTCCGATTGCTAGGATGCCGTGAGGAGAAGAAATCCGACCCCAAGGATAATGATGTAGCATTGGACATGAGGGGGGTCGAGCGAGGGGAGAATGGGGCGTCCATGGGTGAGGGCAATGAACCAGGAGGTCGGGCCAATGTATATTCGTACATATCCCGCAACCTCTCAAAATTGGTGGGAAAGAAGATGTCAAAATAACCCTGTTTGACAAGGAGCTTTGAGCATGGAACAGTGATATTTCGGAACCGTGTTTGAACCACTGGCGCGCAGACACCAGGTATGGTGTCTGGGAGTGATGAGAAATCCGAGAGAAGAAGCCGATGACGAGGGAAGCTGTTACGTAGGGTCCGCAAGAGGCTAAGCAGGCGAGTGGGTATAAATTCTTCGGGTGACAGATTTGGGGCAAATGGGAGAGATGTATAAATGCGGCGCAGGCCATCTGATGCCTGGAGCAGCCGATTGATAGGCGGCGAATGGCGTAGCTCCTGTCGCAATTCGAGGAACGAGGAAATCAATGGGTCGGTGACTGGTGTGTATATCATGTCAAACTCGCCCTCAGAGTCAATGGTAACAACACCCTGGTACGGCTGGAGGGTCTGAAGGTCATACCGCACAATATCATGCGCGAAATTATCCTGTTTCATGATCGTTCGAACGCCATATAATATTCCGGGAATTGAACGACTCACAATAACCTCCATTGCCACGAAAAAACACGGCGCGGGCTCGCGGTGGGTCCAGTGAAATATACTCTTATGTGATATTTTCACGCATGGATGAACCCTGCAGAGTTTCTTTCTCTGCAATTGTACCAAGTTGCCACTGATCTCGATGATATTGTAACGTGTGCGGTCATAAACATCGGGATACTCTTCACGGATGAAATCCAAAATATCCATCGCCAATGTTCCGTTACCTGCCCCGATTTCGTAAATAATGAAGTCCTCGTATGGGAAATATTTGAGTAGATATTCCGATACCAAGCACTGGGCAATAGCCCGTCCATACCATGGCTATATAATAAACCATGAGTTAGAGGAGGGAAATTACGAGGAAAGCCTACTTTAAAAAGCTCCGTTGGGGTATGCCATAACTGTCTCCCTGGCCCGTCGTGTTTATCTGCTCCATACGCGGCGTACTTTCGACTAACTTCCACCTGGAACTCGACAGAATCTCTCAGTGCTGGGAAATCAAAACTGGTGTCTTTGGTATCGAAAATGGTGACTTGTTTCGGAAAATAGCCGTAGTGTGGATTATAAAGCGAGTCTTCGATGAAATCGCGGGCTAGCATCTTGACTCCGCGAGGAGGTTCGGTCTCGACAGAGAGCTTATTTGCATCTACCTCCTCAAGTTTAAAATGCTCATGGGTAGGAAGGTTATTGAATGAGGACGAGTTATAGTTCCATTTGTCGTGTGGTTCAGCAGGACCCCGTTTCTTCTGAGGGTTCTTGTTTCCCTGCGCGGGCGTGAATATGGAAAAACGTGCCGCATAATGAGATGGTTTAAGTGGTAAACGCCTGGGGAGACATCGAAAGCCCGCCAACGCCATAGGCGCGAACTTGAAGAACTTAGAAATGGAAATGGTGCAAGAACCGGCCCGGGACCGGTGATTGGCATGCTCACGGGATCCAGTCCTGATTCCAATTTCAATCATAGATTTCTGGGCCAGATACACGGTGCACCCCCGAGTCGACCCACATACATATCAAGGAGCTGGCTGCCCCGGGATATCGGTGGACAATACCAGTCCAGAAAAATCTCTGACCTTTTGCCGCGATGGAGTCTACAGCGCGCACCGTCCAGACATGGATGGCATCGGGTCGGCAGGAAGAGGTCAATGAGCTAGTCTCAGGCATGCATCGAACACTCCGTTGCGTATAATATCGGTTTGAGCATTTTTCTAATGACAGAAATAACAAACGGAAGTATCGCGTTGCTTGATGTTGTAAAAGCCCTTGGCGAATTCCTGACATCTGAGGAGGATCAACTTCGAAGAAAGGGTGAAGAAATAAATCCACGGATTCATTAACTCTGGCTCAAATTCAGAAATAGGCGTCGAACTTCTATCCTCCGTCGTGGCCCATTCACCTGTCGATAAACTTAGCCCTCGCGTTGGTACGACGATTTGACTGCTATGATGTATTCATGTTCCCATTCGGCCATGGCAAAGTTCGCGTTTTGACAGCATTTTATTGTGGGAAATTGGACGACACAGAGACCATTATACCTGCTTTGCAGGGCCTCGTTGCACTCACCGCGCTCCCAACATTTGCCATCTCCGAGGTTCCGACAGTGACCAACGCGTGAGTTCACCCCCGTCATTCGGCAACGTCGGGTTCCAAACTGTGGCGTCCCTAGATTGTTCACCCATGTCCACATGAAAACTTTGGTGCAATCGGTCAGATTTTCCGTCTTTTCTATTATAGATACGCTTGTGGCCCGGCACCGAAACGGTCAGTTGGCTCTGTCAATTGAATTCCTACCGCCTGACCCGCACAAGCTCTGAAAGCTATGGGAAGTCCCTTCATATCCGGGTACGTCGCCATCGCAGAAGGAGAAAAAGACCCCCGGAATTTGCTCGTGGCGTTTGCAATTGCCCGGGTGATTTTGATTGAATTTGAGACCCCAAACCATATTGAGGTGCGCCAGATTTCCAAAGATCCAGATATTCGATTGAATCGTCCATAGGCGTTATTTAATATCACATTTTGCTATTTCCCAATCACATTCAGACCACCACCTAACGACCCCTATGGGATTACAACTGATGATTTACGGCTCGCGTTACGGTTGGTGCAGCCTTCTTGTTTCTGCGTCGCAGCTGACCATGCCCCAGTGGATGTTTAGGTGCTACTCCGGCTTTTGGTTTCCTTGCCATCCCAGTATTTCTCGAGAAGCTCATGGCTGGGTCACCCACGACCAAGGTAGCTGACTTGTCCTACGTGAACAACATGTGTTTTGACTGCCCCCATTCGTAGAGGGATACATTACAAGCCATTGCGTTCTGCCTCCCCGTTTACGGCACTGCTCTGGCCCGAAGCTCAGGCCGAAAGCTATGGAGCTCTCTCAAACTAGAGGTAGTATGAATGGCAAATTGTGGACATTCACTGATGTCCCGTAGATCTTTCAACCCACGGACTCTGAAACTGAAGAGGAGGCCCTGCGAACAACACAAGTTCTTATCAAAACCATATACTCCAGTGAGGAAGGGGCGATGGAGACAAATGATGACATTCAAGGTCTAGCGAGGACTGCTTGCGAAGAGTGCATTCAAATTCTCAGGGAACCGGAAAAAAGCCAGGCAAGACCAGCAATCAAGGTTATTTGCGCATTCATGGAAACGACGCGTTTGTGTTTATGCAATCACCCGGGGAAGTACGTTGAGCGTGTCTCTAGCTTCTGTCTCGCGTTACGCCCTATCGCAGGCTATCCCTCATCTCATCAAATTGTTCCTGGACCCTGATGAAATCTCCAACCGCCCACCAGTGCTTGTGTTACTTGGGCAACTCGTATCAGCGGCTCGCGGGGCTGCCTCGAAGCATACGGTAGAAGACCATGGAGGAGACCAGAGTCCTCTGTTACCCTACAAGGACGAAGTTCTCGGCGCAATGACTGCTGGAATCAAAAACACAGCCACCAGACGGCCTGCCATTGCGGGCCTCCTAGCACTGGTAACAACCAACTCACTGCTTTCAGACGAGGAATTGGGGTTTATCGTACACAATGTGAATGAAATTCTACAAGCAGGTTATGATCAACCCGAATTGGATGAGGCTAGGTCAGTCGTTTATAATAGCTTAAGCAGTGCACTCAATTACACATTCAGCGACGAGCTGCTCGACCTCCTGGTAACCATCTCTACATCCTCTTCGCCGCGGCATGTGGAAGAGCAGACCCTCCCGCTGCTTTTTTCCGCACTCCCGGACGCAGCTCCCGGACGCGATGCCAACAGAGAGCGTGCCAAGTCCTGGCGGATCCTCGCCGCCCTCGAGAAGTTATGCCTACAGTCTGAGCTTTTTGAGACATTCATCATTCGCCTGACTACCAAGCTCGACCTCCTTGGTGTCCCCGCCAGTGAGCGCAGCTCTGATGCACACGAGCCAGCCGCAGCTTACGCGCATGCGATCCTGAAAACCATTTCTCGCACGCTTTCCATCAAGGCCAATGCTGGGCACCCCGATGTTGCCAAATATGTCGACAGACTTTTGCCCCGGCTGTACAACCTTTTCATCTACTCAGCGCTTGCCTCTAGTGAAAGGGAACTAATCGCCACGGACCCCCGCCTGATTACAGTGGCTGGGGAAATTATCACGCTTGTGGTGCAGTCTGTGCCAGCGCAGTGAGTCATTTGCGTTCCAATCAGGCCGACTTTGACCTGTTCTAGGCGACAGGAAGCGCTCTTGAAAGCATTATTTGATGCCTTCCTGGATGGTAATGTCAAGGGCATCGCTGAAGGACACCAAAAGATACCTGCGGAATGGATATTCCTCCCCTTTAATGTGATTACCTCTCGGTCAGCATTCCCGCCCGTCCTGATTGAACGAGACAGCCGGATGCCCCCATCGAACATAAAAATCTTGTAACATTATTCGCGGCTGCAATAATCCCTATACACAAAGAAGTATGACCGAATACTATTCCTCGTACCGGTGTCCCTCACTGCGCTCGATCTAGCTTGCAATTCCCGTCGCCAAACTGACCGAGTTCCTGGATATGGTGTTGATGTGGGGTCTCGTCCATGCTGGCAACAACCATCAGAAGGATGCTGCGAAACACATTGTCGCGGCTGCACTCAACAAACGGGTTGATGGTACGTTGTATCTGCAACGACCACGCTTGATTTATCACCCCCTCGTTTTCCAGATGCTATTGGTTTCTTGGACGACAAGTTGGCGCGTTTGTGGCCCCATGATGTTGCGGATACATCTCGGCTGGTAGAGCAGCGGCAGGAGGCTATGAAAGCATGGACCTGGGTCAGCCTTTTTGTCACAATGCTTGATGATTGTTCATCCATTCCTTCGCAATCAGATATCCAGGGCATTGGTTGTTCGTTCCCATCCACTTTCAATGCAATTCGTAGACCGCCTGTTCGATGTGTTTGGGGACGCCAGCATCAATTGGGATGCGGCGCGGGCGATCGGTCATATTGGGGCACAAGAGGACGTATTGACGAAAAAGAATCATGCGGTCGTCAAGGTAGGCCATTTCCTTCTCACTCTTCAGTTAGATATCAATTCTGGGGTAGATACTGCATGCCCAGAAATTCTCAAACGGGGTGCTTCCTAGGGTCATTGCGGGCGCGAGGGACTCAAGCGGTTGGTCATGATAGTTTGTTCACTCTCGCTTTCTAACTCGCGCAGATCCCCTCACCCAAACTGCCCACCTCGTCGCTATGGCCTCACTGATCAAATCCTCTCCGAAGACTACCTACGAGTCACAAATGCCCTCCGTAACAACCCCATTTTTGATGTGTACGCACACATACTAACCAACCTCCAGCTTGTCCCCCTCCTTTTGCGGGGCCTCGACCTCCCAGATCCGTCCATCCGCGCAGACGTTATTGATACTCTCTTCGCCGCTGCACAGGGCGCGTCTGCGGACGCGAACCCAATCTCAGAGCACGCCCCCGCCCTCGTTGCGTGCATGCTGCGCAACTGCAGCGCACGCGAGATGCCCATGGTGGTGCGTAGCTCCGTCTGCACTCGTAAGAGGGGCCACTAACGTACAGCTGCAGCGTGTACGAGTAGCGGCTCTGCGATATCTCGCTGTGCTCCCCAGCATCGCGCGGTACGATCGGCTGCATCCGCAAAAGGCGGGTGTGATACGGGCGCTAGCGGAGGCGCTGGACGATCCCAAGAGGGCGGTGCGGAGGGAGGCGGTAGAAGCAAGGACGAATTGGTGAGTACGGTACGCCCAACGCTATGCAGGACGCTGAAACATGAATTCAGGTTCAAGTACAATGGGTAAGACTTTATGAAATGAAGACGCGTAGAATAGAGTCCCTCCTGATAATGAATTAAATTTGGGGATGCAGTCGGACGATGAGTACAGTGTATGGATTCTGTATAGTATATTTAGGGAAGTAAAAGCAGATGATCCGATCTATATTCGAAGGAAGGTATGTGGAAATTATTAAAGTAATGGTCACGCTGCCATGATCGCCTGGGTCTTGATCGCCGCGTCCTTCAACGCCCCCTCGAACGCCCTCAGATGCTCCTCCACTACTCTTCTCCCATCGACCCGTCTCGCCCCCCGTCCAGGAGTTCCCGGCGTGCTTTCCCCGTCCCCACCCGCCTCCCATGACTCCACGCGCACCCTGCTACGCTCTGCGCTTTCCCACTCGACACGCCACCCGCCCATCTTGTTTTTCAGCGCACGGATTCTCCGTCCTGCCTCTGCTGTTGCCGCGCCGTTGACCTGTGCTTGCTCTGAGATTGTCCCCAATGATGAAACCAGCGATGTAGTGAATGTCCGCAAGTGGGCTAGATGGGGGAGCGTGGACGCGGGAGTCACCGGCCCAGATATGGGTGGTGCTGGAGGGAAATTATCCTTTGTTGGTGATGGCTCCGCTACAAATGGATCGTCGTTGTCATCAGAGCCGTCGCCATGCCCATATAGTCGATCCTGATCAGGGTCGGTCTCCCAGTCCGCCTCCTCCGCGATATGAGCCAGCTTGCGCGGTTCGGGTGCTTTAGATGATGACGACAAAGGCTCGGCGGGGCGTTGTTCAGGCGCGTCGTCCTCCTCTGTCTCTAGCTCGTCCAGCCGGCTGAGGACATCGCTGCCGCCAACCTCCCCGGCGATGCGCCGGAATTCGCGCTCATACTCGAGCAGTTCCCGCACCTGTACCTCCCTATCTCGTACGGTGTCGTTCATGCGCCGAATCACATCGGATGCAAGGCGCTCTAGCGCAGGTTGCTGCGGCGCAGATGAAGT
>QGOG01000604.1:0-59121 GCA_003313185.1 Collybia sp. MG36
CGAAGCGGTGATCACCGGTCCTCTCGCGGTGGTGATGAGTATCGTGATCGGGAGCGTGAACGCGATCGAGGTTATGAAAGACATTCGTCCACGCGATATGAGTCAGTTTTATTATTTGTGTTTGCCGCATTCGCAGGCTGATCCTTCAACACTCACCCCCCCCCCTCTAGTGATAGACGTCGGGACCGAGAGCGGTCAAGAAGCCCTGGGAGGAGCTCGAGAAGGTATTGATGATAGTAACTTTTGCCGTATGTTTGCTATATACTTTGGTGTATTACAAGTCTCTCATTCCAAGAGAACACGCTGCGCTTATTTGTCTGCCTTTATCCACATTACGCTGCCATCTTCTCGACCAAATAAAGGACGCGCTGATCATTGCAAGGGGTAAACATACTCCAAGATTAATGTTCTCATGCAATAGTTTTCTTCTTGGTTCTTGCATGCATCATGCTCCGTCGTACTTACTGGGCCTCGGACGATCTTCCAACTTGCATGTACAGCATACAATTAGATACCAAGTGCAGGGCTTTGGCTCGGATGTGACGCATGTTAGCCTCCAGATTCCAGAACAGAACCAAGATAAATTCGGGTGATCGGCTACACCACGATGGCAACCAACAATGTCGGAGGATAAAATCCAAATTTTACCCTCACAGAAGATGGGCAAGCATATGTGTCTCGGTTGAATTGCCGAGGATCGAGTGAAACGGAAAGGTGGTGACCTATGGCCGTTGCACGATTGCACAGTGCAGGTGTGGTTGTGAATCTCGATTTACAGAACAAACCCGTCACGGAAGGTAGTCCGGGGGTGGCCGTGTCTAGGGAACCCGGAGGGAGTGTGAGTCGGCTGCGGTTATCGAGTGCGATATGATCGCTAAGAAAACGGCGTAGGCAGGGTGTGTCTGAAGTTGGGCCTCATGCATTCCCTGAGGCTAGGAAATAAAATCAAATTTGAAAAAATGAAAAATAAAATAAAATAAAATGAATCAAAAGCGCAGGTTGAAATGCTGCTAGCCATTCCAAGAGATTTATAGCGACATGTGACATGGATGTGACGACGCCGGAGGAGGAATTTGAGCAACAGCAACGGAGCTTGGACCTGACTGACTTGTGTAGAGTCTTAGATTGTCCATATACTTCTACTCTTTCCATCCTTCTCTCCTCATTCTCTTGCTTTTCTTCCTCCTCGAATTCTTCTTCTCCGCCCTTCCCCGGACAAGTACTCCTCGTTGTCCGATTGCTTTTCTCTGAACCCAAAAGACCCGCTGCGTCTAGGTTCTTTCATCTCACTCACGGCTCATCTGTCGTCGGCTGTCTGCCCAAATTATATGCAAATCCTCCCAGTATTCTACGCGTTACCAGTCTGAACAGCTTTGGTCTGCCGTCCGACCACTTTGAACATACACCGTAGTATCCTCCAATCCACGTGCTTGCGAATCGATTGCATTGATCTCATTCTCTGTCTGAGGTCTCCACGCAATCGCTGAGCTCCTTGCTCCCGTATTTCTCCATTTTTTCTTTGCGATTCCAGACCGGTTATCTACCTTATTCTCCTATCTGGGGCGTCCTAATGGACGCTGTCCCTTACGACCAGGAAGCTCAGCTTGTGGCCAGCAGTGCTATGGACACGACCCCGATATCAATCCCCCTCCCTTCAGAAGCTCCCCCCGAATTTCTGGCACCCCTTCCCCCATCACATCCCGATCCCCCTGTTGTTCAAAATCCGCTACTGCGGGACGTGCCCCCAGCCTTCCCGAATGAGGCTGATTCTAATGGCATGACCACACCCATGCACGTGTCAATGCCTAGCCTCCCCTCCGCTGCCTACATGGGTTCCATGGAATCCATCGAGCCCGCAGCTCAATTATTATCCCCTCCCACTTATATTGCGGATTTCCCAGTGCAGATCAACCCTTTCACTGTAGCCCCAGCTACCGTGAGCCTCGACATGTCCTCTCCCTCGACCAGCCATGTATCGTCTGTCTCCCCTCCCCAGTCTCAGATTCCCTCCCCATCCATCCATGGGACTGCCTCCTCGTACAGTGTCGGCGTTACTTCGTCTCTGGAATCCGCTCTCGATCCAGCTGGGGTTACTGGTGGTCGCAGCCGGGCAAATACTTCTACATCACCGTCAGCTGCCCCTCCGCCCTTCATGACGGTATCTCCGACAAGCCAGCAAGCAATGGATGTGACATTCTCACCTTCAGAGGTTGACTTGACTTCTGGCACTCATGATGAAACCACAACAGTCTTACAAGCGCATCTAATTCTTGGAGAGATGCTCCAAGAGTGGGTTGTATATTATTTCGCGCTGCTTTATTCTTATTTTTCTCGCTCTCAGCATTGCCAAAACTGCTAGCTCAGCTGGTGACGCATGTCTTAAGCGCCATGGAGCCGAAGCTAGCTCAAAAGTGGATGAGCTCAAAGAGCGTATCTCTAGGGTTTCAGATATGATTTCTGGAATGATGTCGGTATCGTTGTCAGAGCCGTCGTCTTCACCCCCTCAATTCACCCAGATTGGAACTGATGCACTGGAGTACCCACCCGCCGTTGTGCCTAGTATTCCTATATCCGAGCCGGCCCCCCTCAGCTTCCCCCCAACAGGGGTAGTATCCAACACATCAGCGATGGTAATTCCTGACAATTTAGCAGCCCCGGACCACTCACGGAAGCGTTGTGCTTCTGCTTTGGAAGAGCAGCGAACAGTCAAAGCTCTTAAAAGAGAACCACAGGACGACAACATATTATCTTTGACTCCAACGGCTGAAACATTGGCTATTGGAGATACACCCCCAATCCTCACACCTGGTATTCCCATATCTGCGACGATTGTCCATCCCATCACGCTGTTACCTCATTCGAGGCCTCCCTCAAGACCTCCAACGCCGCCAATTTCATTTTCTAGTCATGGCCCCTTTGCAACCATTAAACAACAAGCACCAGCAGTTTTGAATTATCCCACGTTCATTCCCGCCCCTCCCCTTGATTTCAATGCCAGTCTGCCTCCATCAGCCTCACCAACCTTCCCTGCACTCCAGTCATCGTGGTCGGATTCCGTTATTCCTTCTACAAGACACCATCATTCCTTATCAGCTGGTTCAATTAATGGTTCCCTCCTGAACACACCCCTGCCCATAACCCCCAGCAATGGTGATCATTTCCCACTGGCTCAGCCTATTTCCCTGGCTCCGGCCGCGACCATTAGCCCGCCTATAGGGCGTATGTCACGCTCTGGTTCAATCAACGGCGCCTTCAATAATCCTTTTGCATTTGGATATCCACAAACCTTTCCAGAGACTCCTGCGACCTGGCCTCCAGAACTAGGTCGGGTTCCCGGGCCTGTTCCGGCACCAACAACCGCATCGCCTAGCTGGTTTACAAACAGCGTTGATAGGCCCTTGTTATCCGGATCTCCTTCAGCAACGCCCGAAGTCCCGAGCACAACACGTAATTCTCCCACGGATGACGAAGAAGATGAAGAGACCGGCGGTGATTCGGACGAAAACGATGGCAGCCCTTCTAAAAGCCATCATCAGCTGGTCAGTAATTTCTCTCTCTTACTAAATCTCGCAGGCTTGACATGTCTTGCAGCCGACCGCTGACGGTCCTGCTGGGTCTAGTTCCGGATCTGATGTGCCGCACGAATACCGAGCGGAGGTCGATCGAATTTTTTTTGAATATCTTAACAGGATATGTTCAAACCGTGCGTATGTCCGGGAGTGTCCAGTTTTTTTTTCTCACCGCCAGCCCAGTTGACGCCAAAGACTCCAAGGGAGAGCCTATTCATCAAACCTTGATGGCTAAGAAAATGCAACGACTCGATGAATCACCCGACTTCCGCCCATTTAAATTCAGGATTCAAGCATTCACACTTGCGTTTCTTGAAGAAGTGGGTCAATTCAAATTTATGTACAAACCTGCTCCCAAGACCCGCTCAAATTGTGTCTTTTCTAGCTCGCTAAGCAAGGGTACCCTGAAGAAAAAATACCGATGAAGAAGGTTTGTTGGGTGTTCAATTTCTCCTAGCTCTCCCCTGTTAATCCGCGATCCGATCCAGATTCGCAATTACCTTTGGCGCCAGCAGTACATTCTCCGCTTCAACGAGGATGGTAAAAAAGCCAAATCAAAAGGTAACCACATCTGGAACATAGAAGCTAAAAAGAGCGGCGATGGAAAATGGGAGTTTCGTCCATTTTATCGCAAACTGGCAGGAACACCACCATCTGTGGCGTATTGTGGGCTTAAGTGGTCTTGGACCCCTCGTGTCTGGGACCCTCAGGCATCATGGCAGAATATACCCGTTCAATATAGTTCTCCGTCCCTTCCATCTTGGCTGTCCTGGAAGGATGATGTCTTATCCGGAGTCCCCCCTCCCGACGCAGAGAGCTGCCAAATTACAGCAAACGCCAAAGTACGGCATGATTTTCGGGAATTTCATCAGCCGCTAATCTCCCCCTAGTTTGTGTTGGACGGTCAGGAGGGTCATCTCACCCATACCTTCCCCTTGACGATTGCCCCAATGTCAACCATTGACACGGCGGCATTTTCGCAGTCCAGGAGGCCTTCATTTGCTGGTGATCCACCCCGCCGGAGTACGAGTGACTCTGTTCTATTCCAAGCGGTACAGCGGTATGCGTATCCCTTTCATTTGACTATTTATAGTGTCTTACTGCTAAAGTTAGCTCGAAGCCTCGCTCACTCCCCACACTTGGCCTTTCCGACTCTCAGGATACCCGAGTAATCCGAGTATTACAGAGCGTTGCACAGCGCGTGACCGAAGAAACGGAATCACAACTGGTTTCTACCTCCCCTCCCCGAGAAGGGGAGCTACAAGACCTTGTTAAACAGAAGCACGTTCTCGAGCAAACGGTGAATGCTTACGACAAGGAAATATCTGGGCAAACTCATTCACAAACTCGTCGCCTTGCTGTTGCGGCGCAGAATGTTGTTGTGCAGGCTGCACATACCGTCATCGCGGATCGCACCGCAGCCAACGGTGGGATGCCCCCAGCCCAATCGGAAACGACGGCTATACAAAATGTTACAGTGACCGAATTATCAGATGCGACACAAGACGCCATTGCAATGGCTGTTAAAAGGAATGGCACGGCGTCGACGGAGGTTGACATCATTGTGGCGGCAACATCTATTCTAAAAGCGCGTACGTCCTCGAGTCCTCCAGCTGGACTTGAATCTACACCTGGCGCAATCATTCAGCCTCGTTCACAATCCGCGCCATCCACAAGGCTAATCTCAAATCTCCCCACTGGGTTTCCTACTAATCTTCCGTCGTTGTCAGAATATGTATAGGTGGTGATCTGGACACTTGTTTTTTTTTTTTCGAGGGGTTTGCGCAGGGGACTTTCGACCATTCAAGGCAATTTCTGCTCACACTAGATAGCCATTGCATTGTCTCTTTCTGGTTTATGGGTCGAAGAGAGCAAAGACTTTTGTATAGCAATACTATTTAAATCAAGAGTGTATCACACATGGTACACATCAGTGCTTCGAATGCATTTGCAAACGTGCAAGCAGGACACGATTTTTCCACCATTGGAGTGTTCAGGCGCGGGTGGGCGACGATCCTACTCGTGTCAACGATGTCCCCGCCAAGAAGCGTGCCACCAAAACCCCTTCCCTCATCTCGTGGTTTCTTTCTAGTTGGAGCCTCTTCATCATCAGTGTCAAGTTCGTGTACTTCATTAGTTTCATTCAGGTCGAGGCTATCATTGGCGGCAATTGAAAGGGAGCCAACCGTGGCTAGATTATCGTCCAGTTCAAATCCATGATGGAATAATCGCTGGCATATTGTCGGTATATTCAATTCATCCTGGATCTTCATGGGCTAAGTCAGCGATTCCGGGAAATTTTTTTGGAAGCGAACCATAATTTTGATGTCTTTCACCGTAGTACTTTTAGATATGGAGAACTTTCGTTTCTCACCAGCCTCTCGGACTTGACGCAAACGTTTGGACTGCCGCGCGCCAGGTCTTTGCATATAGGTTATGATTGTTTTAGAAGGCTCTGCTTTGCTCAGCCCATCTGTAACTCTGGTGTGGTTCAAGCGAACTGTAATATCCGTTGTATCCCAATCAAATACCCTGTAGCCTTGTGTCAGCAGCAATCAACTGTGAAGATGATCCCATTCTGGCCTTCGAAGATGACAATCTTGACATATAAGAAGGTCCGTTGTGATGGCTATTCGCCCGTCATTTTCTGCTCTTTGTTCGATCCCAATAAACGGTCCTGCTGGGTAACTAGTATTATATGATGAGGCGCGATAGGTTCGAAAAAGCAAGCAACCATACAGTGACACCAAGGTATTCCAATCACTTCGTTCGATTATTGTAAATATATCGCTCATATTGACCGAAGAGTTTGGGTCGACTCCGAGTAAGTTGTGTTGGCAAATGAAGGTTGTATTGTCGATATTGCATGGGCGAATAGCTTCGGTTGGCTTTTGTAGCCATTGCTTCCACTCATTCAGAAATTGAGTGGGGATTATTGCTCCTGGTGTATTCTCATCTACCACCATGTGAACACCCAAGAGGGAATCGAGCAAGGATTTTAACCTGGCCTACGGAGCGCTAGATCAACGGCTGAACAGGAATAGGTGGAATGTGGTCAAGACCTTTTCGTCCTCCGCCTGTTTACGAACAACCCGCTTATCCTCCCTGGATATATGGATGAGCGCGTCACAGATGGCGCATGGCTCCATTTTAGTTGATACAGGTACCCATGAAGGAAACGTGCATTGTAACAATTCCGCAGCCTAGGAGAAGCTAAGGGCGAGTCAGCTACAACGAAAGTGACACGGACCTCAACGGAAATCCTGCGGCGATTGGTAATATTCAGTGACAATTCGCCATGTTCGCACAGTACGTGGTTGCGATATTCTACCGTATCAGGGGCGGGGTCTTCTTCAGTGGCCACATGCATTTTGGGCTTGGTTAGTTTCCAGTCTGCATTTATCAGAAAGCCATTTTGATGGATATAGGAGAAGCACCTTTTAGCCACAATGTCGATATCCAAGCGCCCTCGTTGTCAGCGTCGGCTTCTGGGGCCGCCTCGAATTTGGCTACCAGTTTTGGGTGCTCAAATTGATATAATTGCTCTGGGAAAGAATCAATGAGAATGATAGATTAGCAATCGATGGCACGCGCCTTTGAATAATGCCTCAACACACATTCTGCAGGTATCCTGCATCGTAAGTGTGGGGGAGAATTCACAAAAAGTATCCTGGACGATACGCTCGTGTCCCCTCTGGAGATTCGGTTAAGTCAATAATTATTTCTTTAAAGCACAAACATGATTAATGCGCTTCATGAGATTAGACTTGCGAGGGTCCAGTCGTCCGTGTTCACATATAATCTCGGGTAATAATATCTGAGTTCGGTGGGTTCGACTGATGGGGTTATCTTCAGCAAGTGTGGGCCGGTCGATTTCTGAGCGTTCTGCGTCACCGAACGCACGCAAGGTTGCCCTGATGCATAGTTTGGACAACCACATTTCCAGAGCGCTTCGGCTAACGATGATGGAGTCCTTTGCCTGGTTACCCCAGGACTAGTGTTGAAGGGAAATGTGCTTACATGCTCAGTTTCTGGGGCGTTCCAAGAGCGATATATTTTCACGATCTTCTCTCTCAGCTGCTCGAAGGATTCCTTGGCTTGCTTTGCTCTAACCACTTGTTATATCCTGGCCTAATCTAGGGTAGTAAGCTTACTTCTGTTCATAGGCCTCACAGGCTGTGTCATGGTCACGATTGAGGTTCCTCACTGCCTCAAGTGCAATGGGGGGCGGGACAGGGTTTGGGCCCTTTGGAACCCTATCGTTGGCTGGTTGGTTTGTCAGGGCCGGTGGATCTCATGTCAAATGCATCCTACACATATTTTTGCGAGCATAAATCAACATATATGCATCTTTGGATGTGATTGTGCTATCAAAGAAATTAACAACATCATCTGGTATCACCGCAGGAGGCTGACCTGGTAGATTGGAGAGAAGAGGAGGGTGGTTTTATGCTGGACGTTCAAAATTTTAGATGTGATTGAATTGATGTGCTCAAACCAACATTTCAATTTCGCTTTCACTATCATCAATTCTTCGACGTTTCCTTGCGTTTGCACGATGTTTTCGGCTTTGTGAGGTTGATCTGAACCTTGCTTGTCAGTGGGCTGGAGATGAGTGCTGTATTCCCTCACGTATTGGAACCGTCGTCTTCCGCTACGAGCTTTTTAGCGAGCATGGGCTGGCCCGGCGTCTTGATTTTCGTGACGAGTTCGTCATTGAACTGGAACCAAGCGTTGCTTCTGCAATTCTTTAGTTCCATTAGAGTAGAAGATATCCACCCAATTAGGACTTACGTGTCATCATAAACCTGAGCCTCATAGTGACCGTGATACGCGCTTGCACCTTTGTGAAGCAAGACACCTCGTAGCTCGTACATATTCTCTTCCAGCCCAGCGGGCGAGGTGGATTCAGCTATTGGTTTGGAACCCAGGAATCTATTCATATTCAAAACCGGAGGGAAAGATATTACGGATTTTGACTTCTTTCGTTCCATTGTAGAAATGTCGTATACAAATCGGAGTAAAGAAAAATGCAGGACCGGGGGGAGCGTGCGTAGCTCGGTGGAGCGAGTGGCATTTTGGAGGCTGTCACATTGTGGGCAAAAATACCTTGAGGTTCAAGCTCAGGAAGGATAGATATTTTCATATATGATAACCCAACTGATTGTCGCCTAACAAGGATTCCGGTTCAAGGAGAGCGGCGATACGATCCTCCAGGTTTGATTTATTCTAACATTAAAATTTATTGAGCGTTCAGTGGTCCTGCTGGATCGTGGTAGTAGCTTGACATACCTCGAACGTGATCTCAATCTCGAGAAAGTCAGCAGTCCTTTCCGACTTGTAACGACAGCGTTCGCATATTGTGCCATAGCACTGGGTTCCTTGAAACTGATTTGGATTCGTCAATACTTCTCTATGTGAAGGTGAAATCTGACCTGGTCAGTTACCAATGACCTGACGGCGGGGGACGATTGCTTTTTGAATTCAGCATCGAGATGTGACATGAACAGCTTAGAGAATCTAGTTTTTATGAGTATATATTCCTTGTGGGTGAATGGATCTGCATACATACTCTTGAGCATCTTGTTGTTCTGTGGTACGAAGCTGGAGACTCTCCACGAGTTTGGATGGGTTAAAGACGTTTTGTGTACTTTCCTGGAGGGCCGCGAATGTAACTTGTAATTGAAATATTGGTGATTCCTATAGAAGTAAACATAAGTCCAAACGGAAGATAGAGAGTTTCAAACCAGCCTTGAATTTCTCGCTGCTTTCGTCGGATGCTTGACAATGAAATACACCATCTCGAAAAGCTAAATCGCGAAACCACACCTGCATGGGTATTCATAGACCGAAATGGGATATTCACATGATAAACACACCTGAAGCGAGGCGTTCGCATAGCAGGTGGCACCTAGGTTCTAGGATAGGGCATCACCATCCGTTGACCTCAAAGAGAATATATGCTTACTCTTAAACCAACAGGGGTATCCGGGTCTCGTGAATCGAGCATGGGATTTTCCCCTAAGTTTGCAGCGTCCATGAACATGGTTCTTGCATTATCTGAGTCTGCACAAAGAATGGTGAATTGGATCCCTTAGTGTTACTTGTTGGACATACCCTCCGTTTCCCAATTATTTTGGCCCAAGAAGTTGAGACAGTTTGGATTGCCTTTGCATGATTTCCTATCACAGAAATCCCCTTCGTCGTCGGATATTACAATCACATCGTCGTCCAGTGAGGCATCTGCACTAGATCTGCGCGCTTCTACTCTTGGACTGAGAGAAAAGATATTTTGACAATAGGTATTTTTCTTGTTGAAGCCATAGGCTCGCATTAAATGATCTGGGGTGATCTGAGATGGGTCCGAAACCTCAGAACCGACCCAGCCCCATGATGAGAAACTGTCTCCTGGGAGGGCACTTCTATTGAGGGCCTCTCCTGGAGCTAGGCCTTTGAGTTGGGGCGACACGCGCCATTTCCGTTTCGGGGGCATTGTTGGTTGCCTGTAAGAATTCTGACAACAGTGAAGAGCAAGGAGTCGCGTAGTTGGTGGCAAAACTTGGGTCTGTGTCTAATATAATTGGTTGCCGGAGTACGTATGCACATGTAGTTGCTGTAGTCACACTTTTCTAAATTAGCCCGAGCTTGAACACTACACCACAATCATGGCCGATATACCCCAACCAACCACCCTCCTACGAAGAGGAATCAACAGAATTAGGGAGATAATTAAGCCACGCAATACCGAAGCACGAATTAGGCGGAAGGAGGCTATGGTTTCGGCCCTCTACAACCGACTGCCAGTCTTAAAGTATGTATCCTACCCTTTGAAAGGATTATCCACGATGTCACCCTCAGGTTTCTGCTTATTGTCATTGGTTACCTATGGATGCTGGCCATTCCTTCGCCTTACCTCGGACGCAGAACATACTTTGATGAGAATGCACTCCAACCAGGCCAGGTATTTTCTTGGGTCCGCACTATTGCTACCTTTCAATGATCGTTTAGGTAACAACTTACTGGGGCTGGGGCGAGGTCAATGTTGCAGATAGATATTTGGAACAGTTGGAAACAATTGTTGCCGCTAATTCGACGAGCCAACAGTTTGTAGCCTCCTTGAACTCGAATCTTTTCCTAACCCTTCCTTCTCAGGCGTGCGGAATTTTTGAGAAGTGAGTTTGAGACAATGGGGTTGTTGGCCTCCGTGCAAAATTACAAATATTCTGCGAGTACTGGAGTATGTGTTTCCCTTTTGTTTCTTTTACCACCTTAGCATGTAGACAAGGGAAGGAACCAACGCTTACTCAATTTCCCATTCTCCTCGAACCTCTGGGACAGAGGCAATGGTAATCAGTGCATCCTGGCTTAGCAGGACTGACGAGGGTGACGGTACCCTGAATTTGCGGGGAGTATCTACAGTTCTAGCTCTAGCCAAGTTTTTGAAAGGTCAACAATATTATTTTCCACATGTCATGATTAATCCTTACCAAAGTTTGCTAAAAGGGTCTTCTCTATGGGCAAAAGATTTTGTATTCGTTATCAGCGATGGCTATATGGATGGGATGCACGCATGGTTAAGTGACTATCATGGATCCTCTCAACAAAGTTGGTCAATATTTCACCGTTTCAACCGCTAGCATGTTCAACACAACCCATGATAGATCTGAGAGCCGACCATCTGGAACTCACGTCAGGAGTCATCTGGACGGCTCTCAATATTGATTATCCTGGCCATTCTTTTTCCCATCTCGGTATATTTTATGGTAGGTTTCAGTATTCGCCGCTTTTTTCAACGCAGCTAAGCCATACAAAGAGGGCCTCAATGGTCGCTTGCCCAACCAAGACTTGTTGAATTCATTCGCGAGCATCGCCCGTTTCACCGGGGGCGTTCCTGTTGTTCTATATGATCATCTGGACCCAAGGGATCATCCCGTCGCGCGGGACCAGTTAGAAAACATCCCATCATGGCTTCCACAAGCTCTCCGCGATCATTCCGGTGTCAGAGAATATGCTCATCGCGCGAAAAATGTGCTCCGACATGTTGGCTATCAAGCTCGCGGCCAAGCCAGCGGAGTCCATGGTCTCTTTCACCAGTGGGTCTATTAATCAAGTATAAGTATAGGATCCCCAAGTCCAATCCAACCTTTCCAGATTCCGCATTGACGCAATCACCATCTTTGCTGTACCAGCTTCTGGGCCACATGGTTTCCATGCAATTGGACGGTTAGCCCTATCCCCTTACCATCCTACTGAATTATCAAAGTGGCGTTCCCGACAGCATTATCGAGTCAACTTTGCGGACCATGAATAACCTCCTCGAACGTCTTCATGCCTCCTTTTTCTTTTACATTTTAACAGATTTTGAGCAATTTCTAAAAATAGGGAGCTACCTCCCCAGCGCCGTCTTGCTTAGCGTCGCCATGATGTTCACAGGCCTCGGACTTTGGGTAGACGCTGGGTGGCTCCGTGTCCGCAGGACTGTAGAAAAGGATGATGCTTTATCCGTGAACTGGATTAAACAAGACAGGCCGGTCATATCAGCTCTAGGGATTATGCTTTCAACGCATACCCTTGGCCTCGTGTTATTTCTCATTATATCAAGCTCCATGTTTATACAAAACAGAATCGTAACTATAACCCCGTCTCTTGAGATTTATTTGTGCTAACTGAATGTTAGCTGTCGTCCCAAATCCTCTTTGTGGTCCTTGCCATACCGCCTCTGATGTTATTCCCTGGCAATTCTTCCAAGCCTAATGCATCATCACTCGGCATACTACTGAAAGCATTGAATCTTTGCCTGGCCTCAACGGTGATTTCAATAACAACTGTCCTCAACTTCTCCCTTGCGGCTACAACAGCCGCCATCCTCACAGTCCCCTTATCCTTATCGTCGACTTCACCGTACCGTTCCATTCGAATGGTGAAATTTATGGGATATATATTTCTAGCATTGGGGTGGCTGCTATTCGGCCAAGAAGAGATGTGGCGAGCGATATGGAATTGGGAAATGCTTGCTGTGTGGTTTGCACCCTTTGTGTGTATCATATATGTGCCATTGGTACTTCAGGCCGCCTTGGTCTGCCTCCTCTGCGTTTAGATGAAGTATATATTATGACTACACACAACATACCCAATCCATCTAAAAGGAACTGCGAATCTATCCGATTTCCATTGGAATACCACCCGGAGCGTCGTCTGAGCCAAAAAGTCCATTTGTTTCGTCTGGTTCAACTTCCCCATCGCCTTCATTGCCACCGCCTTCTGGGTCTGTTTCATGGTCTCCCTCAAAGACAATTCCTTCTTTCTTCAGCCGCTGTTTTTCCTTCATTTCATCTCGTTGGGCGAGCTTCATTTCCAAATCAGCCGTCAATTTCTTCAGGGCATCCTCGAAGCGTCTCTGCCGATACTATGTCAGAAATGCAGAGGGATTCGAAACAAACTGACGAACCCTAATGAGAGGATTGGCGGAACTGGCGATCTCATTGCCCTTCTTCGCAACGGCAACTTCAAGGTCGCGGATTTCTTCATTCAAGAGTTTTCTTGCTTGAACCACCTCGTCGTCATCATCCTCATCTTCTTCCTCGCTCTCATCATCATCCTCTTCCTCGTCGTCCCCATCATCCTCATCCTCATCCCCGAGTGCCAGGTCCAGCTCCGCCGCCAATTCTTCGTCAATATCACCATCGGCGTGTTCTGCTTCCTCGTCGCCATTTCCTTCATCTTCGCCATCCCCGAGATCATCGCCTGGGGTTGTCGGGTCTCCGGAGTCTGAAACTGCGGGGGTGGGTGCGTCCAACGGTTCATCGCGCTCGATGAATTCAGAATCGGAAAGGTCTGGATTGACATTCTCGAGGATTTCTAGGGTCAGAATTCAGTGAGCAATAAACGATGTCAGCGGATGGGAGTGGCTGACCATATTTCACCTCAGACGCAAACGCATCCTCGTCAAGCAAGCGTTCAACCTCTTGCTCCACACTTTCGATAGTCTAGGGATGCTCTGTCAAGTGCTCCGAAGAAGGGTATTATCAACACACCCTCCTGTTCACCCTCTTGCGAAATCTTCTCTTGCGAACATGGTGTAGAGGTGGAGTGATTCCATGTGGCCAGATGAATTCATCAATATTGAAATTTCTATGCCCTGATGATGGTTCATCATTTTCTATTTTCTTATCAACCACCAACATCTGTAGGAAAGGTATTTAGTGATTCGGAGCTCAAAATACACAAGCAGCAGGACCTGACATATATCAGCAACCTTGAACATTTGTTTATTATCCAGGGTTTTCTGGGATTCGATTATACAAGGAAGATCAACGAGCTTGGCAGAATAAGTGGAGCTGCTGATGTGGAATACAGCTCGACGAGAATCTACCACACGCGCTGCAACAATGGTCCAGAGGAAGAACAACGTTCTTACCCTTGAATTTAAACCAGACGTCATTTCCAACCTCGCGACTGGCGACCATCTTTCGAAGCTTCTCACAATCCTCTCCGGGAGGTAGTCGTAGAATGAATTGCTCCTCGAAGGCCAAGTCTTCATCATCTGAGTCCAACTCGCGGTCATACTGGCCCAGGAATGACATGCCCGGAGCCTGGGCCGCAGCCTTGTCACTCAATTTGAGCTTGAGTTTCGGTTGAGGCTTGGATTTTGCGGTCGATGAGCGCGTCGTCCGTTCAGAGTTCTCCATGGGGGGGAGCGCGCTGGAGCTCCTGAGTCTTGATGAAGAAGCCATAGAATGCTCTGCTACGCTCTTGGGACGGGATCCAGGATAAAGAGAATTGGCAGAGATGTTCACTTTGGCTGACGGACCTGCTTGCATTTCGACTGCCTCAACATCGACAACCAAATCTTCAGAGTCCATTCTCAAGAACAGATCGTCACAGATCGTCACAATTCAATTGTCACAGACTATCTAACTGACCGGAACCTCGGACTCGGAGTCCAGGTCCTCCTCGTCTAAATCTTCCTCCTCATTCCTCTGTATCGCAACATGTATGGGACTGCCCACTATTGCGATGAATGCAATAATACATCCAGCTACCAACCCGAAGAAACCCCAGCGCATCCTTTGGAACTGGGCTTCAGATTGTACTTCCTCAGTTTTCGGGGTTTTTGTTTGTGATCGGTAGCAACCATTCAAAGACCGATACGGGACCAGTGTCCAGAGTGTGTATTTCGGCGGGGAAGAGTGTGAAATTTCCGGTGTGTTTGGGCCAAACGCATCACCGTATATCTTATTGGCGTGAGTAACAAGGGAAGGGTAGGAATCCAGCATCAGGTCCTTCAGGAGCGGGTCCGGATAGTTTGGGTTGAGCAAAAGAAGGGTATGGGCTGCAAGGATAACATCCAACGTGGTTGTCCTACGCCAGGATTAACAAATCGACATTTGTATAGCAATGAGTGAGCGTACCGAGTTTGAGATAGAATAGAATTTGAATCTAGAAGGCGAGAATACATCTCGAACGCGAGACGAGCTTTTGCTAAGATCTGGGGGTATCATAAGAGTACGTGACGAACTGCAGGAAGCTCTACTAACCTTGTCGCGCTCAAAGGCGTGTAGGAATGTTTTTTTGTGGTCTTCCCCTTCTTTAATAGGTTTGAGGGATTCTTGGAAGGATTTATTGTTGCCTTTGTCGTCCACAGGACGGCTCCATAAATTAGACGCCTCTAAACGGGGTTTGTAAGAATCGCGGAGCCGACCAGGAACGTAGTATCGTTGAGGGACAGGAAGTATTGACACTAGAACTGGGAGTGTTAGTTCTGCCCAGTTGAGGGGAGCACCATAGAGGGCATGGTACTGTAAAGTGGTGAGCCAATAGATATAACCAAGAAGGGCAACCATACGACAAGATCTCCAAAATGTGACTCTACATGGGCACACCAGGCAACCTTTTGGGCTCGTTCTCTCGGGGATAGGGAAGCATCTGAGGTGGTGATTGAGGCATTCTCTGAACCACCATTCTTTAGCTTTAGTCCGGCAATGTATTTAATGATTGGGCCCAAGGTCGATATGGATTGCTGCTCATGCACCAAAAATGGCAGCTGACCTGTTGGTAAAGCCGTGACACAGACTACACATGTCGGCAAGAGGACACGTACCCACCACTTGGAGATAAATCCGGATTTGCACATTCCATGATATTGAACTGGCCAGGTATTGCTAGTTGCAAATAGAGAACCGCAGCTAAGCAGTTGGGGTCAATGGACGGTAGTTCCCACCTTCCAGGCCAAACATAGAGATTGAAGCTAGATGGGGGCTTGTCCGGTATCATTAGCGTCGACGTCAACTTGTGGTTGGTTATTCAAGTTGGGACCGGGCTTGCAGTCAAATATTTGTGTTGTTGTCTATTTCCCTCTCGAGGAGACACCAACAAAGTTGCTAGCCTCGGATGCAGCATCAACGCATCAACGTTCAGCGCTCATCGCTCACCCCAGTATGTACGTAGCATATTCAACTCTGACGACAATTGAGTATCCAATTTAGAGTCATAGCCGCGTAGGGTTCGAATCTTCCTTATCCCTACACTGGATGGCTTGGACCATAAGGACCGTTTGGTCTTTGACAAAGCGGCCCGCCATCCTATGATGCATGACGTCCAAAGTCAGTGTCCCAAAGCTTCCTCCTTTACATGATTCAAACCCTATTTAAGCATGGACCAAATCCACTTCATGTGTATATTTATCTCGAACCCGCCAACCCGGGAATGACAGTTGACCTGCCACTCATGATGAATCAGATACAAAATTGCTGCTCTTCCACAGATATCCTCAGGTGACATTACTACGCGGGCCGCGACGACCAATAATGGATGCTGTTTCTGTCTCTTGACTTGGAAACAAAGTATTCGTGGAATAATTTCGGCTTCCCTACGGCTGGCATTTTGTGGTTCGCCCTCCTTCAATGGTTTCCGAGAGGATAAAGCGACCAGAGCTGGCAAATGTGACCGACAGACAAACCTCAAGTTTCAAATCATGAAGTTCTTCGGTTACCTTGGATCTCTTGCAGCCTTAATCACCTCCGGGTCCGCGCTCCTGGCTTTCCCTGGTGCGGAAGGTGAATATCAACCACCTGTTCGGAACAACAACTACTCAAAGGCAATGTGCCAGGCTTCGGCGCACAGTCGACCGGTGGACGAGGCGGAACCGTCTATGTCGTCACAAATCTCAATGACTCTGGTGCAGGCAGCTTTCGGGACGCCGTCTCCCAATCAAATCGTGTTTGCCTTTTGACAAATAACTACTTTCATCTACTGATCGTCCGGATTGGAACAGATTGTCGTTTTCGCTGTTGGTGGCCTCATTACCATCACCGATAGAATCGTAGTCAGTAGCCATGTTACCATCGCTGGACAAACGGCACCTGGACAAGGCATTACTGTATACGGAAATGGAATCTCATATTCCGCGGCTGATAATACCATCACTCGGTATATAAGATATAGGATGGGCCAGACAGGTGGGTCATTGCTACGACAGATTTGACATTTCTAATTGTGTGTAATCCAGGCGACTCGGGAAAGGACGCAATAACCATCGCGAATGGAGCCAACATGATCTTTGACCATGTGAGCGTGTCCTGGGGGAGGGACGAAACCTTTTCTATCAATGGGGATGTCTCGAATATCACTATATCGGACTCGATCATTGCCCAAGGACTTGAAACCCACTCCTGTGGCGGTCTCATTCAGACTGACGGCGGCGTCAGCATCATCCGTACTTTATACATTGACAATCAGACGAGAAATCCCAAAGTTAAGGGGGTAAACGAATTTGTCAACAATGTGGTAAGTTGAGCCACCCTTGTCCTTCTATACCCTCGGCTGAATGGTGCCGACAGGTTTATAATTGGGGTGGGGGAGGTGGGTACATCGCAGGGGATTCGGCCGGTCCCTCGGAAGCCAACATACTAAATAATGTATTTATTAGGTGAGCTGAGATTCTCCATTTGCGCCTCTGTCACTCAATGCAGACTACCCATACAGCGGACCTTCTACGACGATTCACCCTTGTATGTCTCCATCGATTGTCCCTATGGGTACTTGATCCCTTCCTAGTTACCCGCGGAAATGCCAACTTCCACACTTTTGTTTCCAATAACTACTATGATCCCGACCAGGTAATTTTCAAGCCAGGGTTTGCTTGCCTGCACTGATCAATAACAGGACGGAACTCTGAATGGATTTATTCTCTCCCAATCCACTGATAACTATTCAGACGTCGACTTTCAAACCGCGAAATATAACTACCCAACGGTGAACACCTTGCTCAGCCCTACAGATGCCCTTGCTAAAGTGAGAGCTTCGGCTGGAGCGAGTAAATCTCGGGATCGTGTTGATACCTACTTGATCAACACCGAGTTAGGCTCCCTCGGCAAGGTTGGGGCACTCATCACAGATCCAACCGTTGCACCTATGAATGGTCCAGGTCCAGTTACAGGAGGGACAGTAAGCGATGGCTCTTGACGCCCGTGACAAGACTAACAGACCATCGATCATAGGCTCCCATCGATACCGACAAAGATGGCATTCCTGATGCCTATGAGATAGCCCATGGTACTAATCCAAGCGTGAATGACTCCGCCGAAATTGCATCCAATGGCTATGCGAGTAAGTGCCATGCCCTTGATGCAATCCCGATCTTGATTCCGCTTTCATTAGACATCGAGAATTATGTCAACTCGCTGGTTTGAGCAGCATACATACTTTGAAACACAATACAACACTTTGTGATTAACAACATAGGCAGCGTGATTTCTTATGAACGTCCAAGATTGCTAGGGTAAAGGATACTTGTACTAGAGCCACCCGTGCGATTTGAGACTGTGAGATGCTCCAGCAAACCATCATCATATGGTGGTGGGGATTCTAGAGAAGCTTCCCTTTTAGTTGAATCAATCTTGCAGCTCATCGCTCGCCGCGCCCCCCGGGCCTGAAGGTGGTGGGGCTCCTGCAAAACACACATGTCAACTTGAACACGATCCGGATGGAACATGTAGAGTGAATATTTACCATGTTTAAAAACACTGTATGTTTGTCGAGGGTTGGTCTCTTCTTTATTGGGAGTGGTGATGCCACCGACGACGCAACAAGTGATGGCATGGGTAAGGGCGAACTAGCTACTCGACGAACTGGAATTCGTTGGTGTGGGTCGACGCCTTTTCGTGGTTCCATCACGATGCCCTGAGATTCAAGAAATTCTGACAAGGTAAATGGCTTCAAGCCGTGATAGCAATAAGAGCTCAAAGATCTCACCTCGAGTTCGATATCTGAACACAAATGAAAGATATGTGGCGGGTTTGGTGGAATCCGACGCCTCGTCGTCACTATGTGGTTTCACAGACCATGTCTTGCTGTATTGCTCATATGTTATCCTCTCTTCGCCAAAGCTGGGTTCAAGGCGTGGGTATAGCCCCCTGGTATCGTTGAAACTACTCACCCGACCTTTAGGCTTCCCACCCTCCATTTGGCGGGTGCTAGCTCAGGAAGCGGCTGGAAGGCATTTGCGGGTTGTGCCTCTTCCCGCTTGACGCGTTTGATTCGGAGCATCACCATCCCTACCTCCTTCTCGGGTGTTGGAGCCGACACTAAGCCAGACTCTGTGATGTCTGCGGTTGAGCAATGTAGGTTGCGGAAATTCGTGAACGCACCAGTCTCCTCAACCTTCTTGAACATGAAAGGTCTCTCGGTTGTTTTCGACGTCCGAACCCCTTCTCGATATGTCGTCCCTTGCCCTAGCAGAAATCGACCAGGTACGACATAGCCATCCAGATGAATGAATGCGCAAGTATCTACTCCACCTCCGTGATCTTTCCAATGAACGATAAATTTCTACGAAACATAACTCGCGTTAGATCTGCGCAGGAATGGGGCGTTGAACTCACTTGGCCCTCTTCACTAGGAATCCAGCACGAAACCCGGTGCGCATCTTCATCTTCAGCAACGAGATATTCTGGAAGGGTGTTCCCGTCCACAGTAATCCAAGCAGAGAAGCCCAGTTTCGATATCATTCAATGCACCCGTAAATTTGGCGATTTCGCTTTGGGAATTGTTATAGATGGTGTGTGTTCAAGTACTGTCTTTATGTATGTTCGGGCCAGGGTATGGGCTTTGTTCGTCGTGTAATTAAAATATCACAAAGCAAGAGTCGAATGTTTGAAACCAAACTGAGTGTCCTTTCAAGTTCTTAATTTCGGAAATCAAATGGGGAGAAGTTCGATCGTGTTTGAATGTCACGTGGGTAGGGGCCCATTGGTAGTATTTGGCAGTAGTACTGTGTACAGTGTAAGTGTAAGTGTAACTAGTACTACGCCATTCTTCGTTGGAGATACCAGAATGAGGGGGTTCCAAAAACCCTCCTGGGAGTCTCTGCCCGGGCTTTGTTTAACTGAGTTTTATCTCTGTTGACTGCCTCCTAGCAGCCGAATCGGCAGGCAATTTGTGGAGCCCATCCACCACTCATAATCATGGCCCTGTTTACTTCATAGTATCTCCCGATAGATGATGCGCAAGCGGGGGTGTCTCATCTGCAATCCGGCGGGCGCCCTCGCAAGCCTCGGTTATACACTACATACCCTTTTCCAGCACAAAATGCCTGCCCGCGCTTAGCCCAGGTAAGATTAATTTCCTTCCAATCAGCCATCATGACTTGGAACCCGCATGGACCTAGTGGCACCACATACTTCCGTTAGGAGCTACGGTCGCTAAGCCAGCGGATGGATCAGAATGGCTTTTAACCCATGCACATAGACTCTTGTGCTGCAATCCCTCAGAATCATTCCCGGTACACTCCATACCAACGATGACAGCTTGTGTAAACCTAATGGTAAGGCGCATAAGAAATGCATTGCATTTGGCTAATATGCACTGATAGGTCACCACACCAGAAATAATCAAGGTCGAGGCGCAGAATAGCATTGCATCGCAAGCCTTGATGTCCACACCTCCACTGACGCCCCCACATACGCCGGCTGTTACCTCAGCCCCACTATCAATTGATATTGAGCCCATCCGTACTATACTGCTCTCGTTCCTTTCCGCCATGACTGTTCAATTCCCGCCCATTTTGGCTGACCCTGTGCCAATCATTGAGGCCACGCAAGCCGAGGTGGTGAAACTAAAACTGCCTCTCGCTGGCGTGAACGCACCCAAGTTTCAGGTGGCCATGCGCGCGGCGGTCCCGATGGTGCTAGGGACGTATGGTCACCTGGACGCGGAGACCAAGCCATGGGTGTGCCTGTACACGACGTGCACTATATACCTGGACGACATGGCGCAGATCCCCGCAGAAGTCGACATGTTGCTCCCTTTCAGCACACTCTTCATCGCGAATCGCCCGCAGATGCACCCTGTGCTAGATGTGTTCGCGGAGCTGTTGCGTGTGACAGATATGTACTTTAGCCCCGCATCTGCGGCGCTGATCGTGGCGAACAATCTGGACTTTGTGGTGTCGCTGGTGCTGGAGCAGGATCAACAGAACATGCAGGTACGTACGCGTGGCTTTGTGTAGTACGGGTGCTGATGTGGTAGGCGGATGCAGCTTCATGAGGACGCGACGAGCTACCCGACGTACTTTCGGAGCTTAACGGGAGTAGCGCGGGCGTTCGCGTGCCTTGCGTTTCCCCAGCGCATCCCACATCGGGACTACATCCAGGTTCTGCCTGAGCTGATGCACTTCCTCGACGACGTCAAGTGCGCACTTTTCTCCCTCCACTTCTTCCCCCGCTGACTTGCCGCAGTGACGTGCTGTCGTTCTACAAGGAGGAACTCGTGCAGGAGGATGATAACCAGATCTCGCTGATGGCCAAGGTACGCGGGTGCACAAAGCTGGAGGCGCTCCAGCACCTCGCAACGGTGTCGGTCGAGCGCAGCGCGCGCATCCTGCGTATCCTGCGCAGTACAAACATGGAGGCGCACGACATGATCGCGCACGGGTTCTTCCCGGGATACATCAACTTCCACGCGCTCTCAAGCAAGCGTTACAAGCTTGGCGACCTACGGCTGGAGATGCGGTGAGTATATACGTACCGGGGGCATTTATATATGTATATAGGATCTGCTACATAATTGCATGTATATAGATGCTGGATCTCCCGGAGATGTCCCGCCATGCTACATAGAAATGCGGGGATGGAACAAAGAGGATCAGCGCGCTGCCAGGTTGATGACTTGGCCCGTCTCTATCCACATTAGATACCTCAACGGCGCACATAGCACCATCCAATTAATCGTATATATGCCTCATCATGGACTCCAAGACTGCCTCCATTGTATGAAAAAAGATGCTCCGGTCTGCTGCTTTCTCAGTTGAACTATGTATGCTCTCGGTAGTAGTGATCGGCGTAATGGAGCACACTGCTCATCAAAATCCAGGGGCGACTCGCGTCTGTGCGTGCCCTGTAGCGGACGCAAATTGTGATATGGCGCAGTTGGGGATAATCGTCGGCGGCCATCATGATTAACTCCAAGGCGCTGCGCTACCATAATCACACCTGTCTCTGCGCAGACCGCGCACAATATAATAATGATATATTTGCTGAGATGCCAATCGGAACGAGTGGCGGCAACGGGATCCAGGAGTTTGATCCGCCATGTATGTAGTTGACTCCAACCCTCGGCTTTGTTTCAGTCGCGATACCCTTCGGGCACATTAGGAGGTCGGCGATGAGGTGTTATTATTGGAACAACAAGGAATACAGATATAAGACATAGGTTACTCCGAGATCCACGTCTGTAAAGTCGGGAAAAAACTGAAGTCTAACATCCCGCCACCGTCTACCGCCTTCGCAGCCGGTGCTGCAGCCGAGGGTATCCGAGCCCGTGTGCCATCGGCGGGCTCACCAGCCTCTTCTCAATCTTCTCCCAATCCCTGTGCGGAACAATCAGCCGGAGCCCCGAGGGGGTGGAGTAGGGCACTCACAGCCCGATCCAATAAGGGTGTTTCTTCACTTCACTCAATGTGAGCCGGTGCATCTCGGGGACGAACACTTGAAATAGTAAGTCGCGCTCCCAATACCCAATGCGTGTGTCGTTCTCTATGTTGTAGTAGCTTGGCTCACCCGCCTTGATGAATCGCCCCGCGTCATCGCGCGAGGATTGAGGAGGAAGCTGCGGACCGTTAGCGACAGCGACCACTTGCCAGAGATAAACACATACCCAGCCGGTGAGCATATAATACAGCGTGACGCCCCACGCGAAGCAGTCTACGCGCATGTCGTAGAGCTCCCCTAGGACCACCTCAGGTGCCATGAACCCGGGCGTGCCGTACGCGCCGCGGGTCCACCCATAATCCCCCATGTCGAAACGTATGGCAAGCCCCATGTCAATGACCATGAGGTGGCCGGCCTTGTCAAGGAGGATGTTGTCAGGCTTGATGTCTCGGTGCATTATACCAAGGGCGTGGGCATGCGAGATTGCAACGAGCTAGGGCGTGGTCAGTATGGGAAGCGCGAATAGAAGGGGGACAGACCAGCTCTGCGGCGTAGAATTTGGCTACGCGGGGGTGAAGCCGCCCACCTTGGTGCCCAATGTAGTCGCGGAGAGATCCACCGGAATGAAATTCCTAAAAATTCGTGATTTCGGAATCGGGGAAGGGAACAAGGGCATACCATCGCAATGAAAACCCTGTCCCATGTGCAGAATGCGCCATAGAACTCGGCGTACCATGAATTTTGTCCAAGTGTCTGGGTCAACTCGACCTCATTCAGAATTTGCTCGTATTCTTGCTTTGTTGAGTGGGGTATACACTTCACCGCGACTTCTTGACCATTTTCCCGCACGATAGCTTTGTAAACGGCTCCAAAGCCCCCAGCACCGATGAGGGAGTGCCAGGCCAGGTCCTCATAGCTGAAACTAGCGTGTTTTGAACCCAGAGGGAGAGCATGCAGTCGTCCGAGGTGTGAGGGGCTGGCTGGTTGCTGAAATCGAGGTTGTGCCTGTGGGGGGGATTGATCGGATAGTGACAAGGAGGTGAGGGCAAGTTCAGGCAGGCGGACGATTGGCTGCCCGGCATGGGAGGCTTGAGTATTACCAGTGGGGAAAGGCACAGCTGCAGGGACTTGGGCTACGCGTCGGACCTGGATTGACCGTACAACATGACTTCTTTGCAATCCTCGGGTAGAAATACGTCCAGTGGAATGAGCCAGCCGCTGTTCTGAGATGGGTGCCAAGTATCGTCCAAGGTAGGGTACCAGTAGCTGGTCCTGCCCGGGGCAGGGCGAGGGAAGCCCGGGGGGCGCAGCAGGAGTTATAGCACGAGCATTAGCGTGCCCCGGAGCGATACCCCAAGGCTCAGGTTGAAACGGAACATGTGGCGGTACGGGATCTCTAGACATCACAGCAGCTTCAGGGGGTGCAGACGCCTTGGGCGTAGCCGAATTACGTGGAGCAGCGGCGACCTCAGCACGGATAGAAGATGGAGTTTGAGTCTGGCATGTCCCAGCCTTACCAATCCAGAAAAATGTACACCATAACGTGGCAAATACAACAGCAATACCAGCCAGCGGAAAAAAAACCCCGCCCCCACCCGAGATGGAGTGGCTGGCAGGTGGTTGCACCAGAGCTTCGGGGGTGTGGCGGCCAGAAGTTCCCAGCCTGTGCGACGCTGGCGAATCTGGTTCCAGCCTTATCGCGCCACACGCGCAGAGAGGCTGGAGTGCGTCGCGCACTATGGGTATCAGCGAGAGACAATATGTCGCGGCCCTGTAGAAGGAATCCGCCCCGCGCTGGAACACGAAGCGCGGATCTAGCAGTGGAATCCTGGATGGAAGAAAGTGTTTCATGTAAGTCATGAGTGTGGTTGGTGTAGAGAGTATCCGTCCGCGAGTCGGGTTTTATAGCGCCTCCACATTGCAGAAGGTGCACATTATGCATTGGTGCACTTGCCACGCCGCAGTTGGGGCCCGCACCCGCAGAGTGCATGATTACTTTGCGGTGCGGGATCTGGAGCTCAGTGGTTTATAGAGTGGCAAATAAGGCCTGCTGGCAATTCCAGCTCCGCTTGTAGCGAGTTGGGGCGATGTGGGCGCTTGTGGACGCACCGCCCAACAACAGAAGTTTTCCAGTGATATCCGCCTGATGGCAATTGCAAATTCCAACCGAGTTGGCTGTGTTTGGATGAGAAATGGAGGGCGATTGAAGTTGGGAACACAACCATGAATCTGCCGATATTCTCTTGCTTGCCCAGAGCCCCAGACCCAGCGACTTTTTGCATGGCTGTCCCCTTTTTACATGTCTGATGACCGTGATGATGCTCAGCACCCACATCTAAGCACCCACATGGCTATCCATAGTGGACATGCCTGGGGCAGTGCGGTGAAATAGCGATTGACCCCAAAAGTTTGACAGAACGATCTCCTGCATTTTAATAGGCATGTCCACAAAGGTGCATGATTACACTGGCCAGAAAAATCGGGGTTTCCGAGTTGCTTGAGGGTAGAATCGTGGTGCTAAATTTTCACGAGTGGTGAGGCTGAATTTGTGGTCTTCGAGAGTTTAACGTGATGGCGGTGAGCTCGGGAATGGTATACGTCGGGGCGCGTCAAGAAGGGATTGGTCCAGCGCGTTTCATGGCACTTGCCATTGATTTGTGTAGCGGAAATCCATTACAAAAAACATCGGAGACGATGACGATTCGACCCAACCCGACAACTACCCATTCGCCCCATCAACAACATCAATAACCTCCATCTTACACGCAAATGGAAAGTCGAAATGATATTAGACTCGTAAGTATAACACACATAACATCTAAGAAGCGCATTTACAAGAAAACGAAAAGACGAATCTAGCATGACGCGACCGTCTGCCGCCGACTCCGCAGCTGGTGCTTCAACCGGGGGTACCCAAGCCTGCACGCCACTGGCGGGCTCACCAGCCTCTGCTCAATATTCGTCCAATCCCTGCCACGCGAATCAGCCAGAACAAGAGTGGAGGGGGCGGAGAACTCACAGTCCAATCCAATACGGGTGTCTCTTCACCTCCCTCAGCGTGGGTCTGTCCCGGATCTCGTGCGCAAGCGCCCAGGCCAGCACGTCGCGCTCCCAATACCCCACGTGGGTGTCATTGCAAATGTCGTAGTAGGACGCTCCGCCTGCCTCGAGGCGTTGTCCTACGCCGTCGCATGGGACCAGGGCTGGGAGCTGGACGCCGCCATCAGCTTCAGCTCTAGCACCCAGCCGCTAAATAAACAGGAAGACATACCATACCAGTGAGCATATAGTACAACGTGACGCCCCACGCGAAGCAGTCTACCCGCGCATCGTAGCACTGTCCAAGAACTATCTCGGGCGCCATGAATCCAGGTGTGCCGCATACCCCATGCGTCCATCCTAAATTCTCGGTACCACCGAAGCGCACAGCAAGCCCCAGGTCTACGAGGACGATGTGGCCGGTCTTGTCGAGGAGTATGTTCTCGGGCTTGACGTCGCGGTGCATGATTCCCAGCGTGTGTGTGTGTGTGAGAGCGCAGAGCTGTGTTGCGATTAGGAGGGCAAGAAGGATAAGTGGGGGATGAAGACGAACCAATTCTGCGGCGTAGAATCGCGCAGTGCGGGGATGCAGGTGGCCGCCTTGGCTTTCGATGTAGTCGTGCAGCGACCCGCCGGAGTGGAACTCCTGCAGAAACCCAGTGAGCAAGTTGTCGCAACAAAATTTAGAGGCGCACCATGGCAAGAAACACCCTGTCCCACGTACAAAATGCGCCGTAGAACTCAGGGTACCAAGGGGTCCGCCCCAGCGTGCGCGCTAGTGCGACCTCGTCTAGGATGCGTTCATATCCATGCTCCGTCGCATGGCGCACGCACTTTACCGCGACTTCTTGACCCGTTCGCCGCACACGCGCTTTGTACACAGCCCCAAACCCACCGGCGCCGACGACGGAGCACCAGGCGAGGTCCACGTAGTCGAAATCAGCAGGGTCCAGATCTAGAGGGAGAGCGTGGAGTCGTTCGAGAAGCGAAAGGTTGTCCGGTTGTTGTCGTCCTTGCTGTGCGAGTGGGGGAGGCTGGTCAGGAAGGGAGAGATGGGTGAAAAGTCCGGCCAGGAGGCTTTGCCGGCTCGCCAGTCGGGATGGTCGAATAGGGAAAGCGGGGAGGCCCGCAGCAACAGCGGAAGTGGAAGTTGAAGCGCAGACTTGGATTGACCATGCGGTGGAGGATTGTCCCTGGACAGGACGGAGCGGGCATTCAGACGAACTGATAGTGGTAGGGAAGCGTTCGATGGAAGGAATCAACGGCTGTTCAGAGGCGTGGCCTGAGCATTGTTCAAGTTGGCGCAGAGGCGCAGAGGCGGCGATTCCAGGAGCCACAGCAGGAGTAGGAGTGGGTGGCGCGGGGAAGACTTTAGTGTGAGCCAAAGCGGCAGGCCGCGTCCTTTTGGCCCAGAAATATGCATAGGACAGCGTAAGGAGAGAAGCAGCGACATATAGAGTCAGTACAAGAATGTTGTCGCCAATCGCGATTTCCAGGCCGGGACTGGTAGTCATAACGGGCGGCGACACCGGTACATGTGGGGGTAGGCCAGGAGCCAGCAGCGTACGGGAAGCCGGTGGATGTGATTGGAGCGCAGTCCTGGGTATGCGCCACGGGTAGTAGCGGAGCGCATCGCGGATGCTGAGCGACCACGAAGGCCAGTACGCGACTGGCCAATAGACAGAACCTATCCCGCGCTGGAATGCAAAGCGAGGCTGAAGATGGGTTGGAAGCAAGTATTTCATGTGAGTTGAATATGTTAGTGAAATTCGACATCTGTCTGCGCGTCCGATTTATATTTCAGCCCACATTGCTGTTGATGTACACTATAGAGCACATTGACTACTTTGCGGTGCGGGGTTGGACGACGCGTCAGGCGGCTGCCAAATGGGGTGTTTAACCGGGCCCGCCTATTCCGCGTAGGAGGCATGGCCCTACAATGTGGGCGTATGTGGGCGCATGAGCCGGCCACGTGTCGATGTGAAATATGTGGGGCAGTGCGAGAAGTCAGGCGAGCGTGGAGGAATAGATCGATCAGCGCCTACCCAATCAAGGGGGCATAGCTCAGTTGGGAGAGCAGCAGACTGAAGCCCTGTGGTATTCTGAAGGTCCCGCGTTCGATCCGCGGTGCCCCCATTTTTGACTCAGGAGAAGAAGACAATGGGTGTATGATTACAACATTCAACTACAAAGATGTAACGAAATGGCAAGCTGCTCTACTTGTTGTGGCCGAGGCCGACAGTGTCTTTGGCCTTGTCCATCAAGGAAGCCTATAGATATGGATAAATTTGTAGAGCAGGAACGAAAAGCGAGGAACAAACGTCATTATTGTTGGAGTTGCTGCTAAGTGTATCACCGACTCGCTGTCCACCAGACTTCTGGCTCTGTATAGATAGAATGTCAGCGGGGATCAGAAATAGAGGAAAGAGAGGCGGGGCGTACGTTGGGCTGGAGGGTAGAGGCGGCAGAGTCCGTGTTGCCTTTGAATTTGTCACCGATGTGCTCTGTGGTCGACTTTTGAGAGTCGGGTTTGACAGCAGCGCCTGCTTTGTCGGTGAAAGATTGGCGGCCGGTGTCGGACATGATGTGGTTTTATAAAAAGAGGTTGGTAGAGTGGGTTGATTGAGATTGAGAGTTGGAACTTGTTGATAGTACCAGGCAACCGCGAGTTGTTTTATAGGAGAATAGGCTGGTGTCAATGACGCATAGTGACGGGGCGCGATGACGTTTGGGCGGGATAAAGTGCGTCATGTAAACAAGTGACAACAAGAATTCAGGCTCTTCCGCTGTTGATGATGATGATGCGGCTCCGTTTGCGTCATGCCAAGGGCGTCTCTACTCTCGAGATCCGTGATGATCTCACCGTTCAAGATCTTCAACACCAGATCCACTCACTTGCTGACGTTCTTCCTTCTCGTCAGAACGGTGAGTTCGCGTGCTCTCTCTCGGGGTCTTGTCCTGAGTCACTTTCGATCAATAGTAAAGTGTGGCTATCCTCCTCGCCAGCTCACTCTAGTACCAGAGCTTCCCCTCTCTAGCTTGGGTCTCGTCAATGGTGATCAGATCATCGTCTCCCAACTCGACCCACCCGTCGCCCCCATCGTTCAACCCCCTGCGCCTGGCCCAGATTCTGTCCGGGTCGACGGCAGCTTTCTCATCCATAGAGTACGTCTTGCACTCCTTCTCAATTCCTCGGCTGAGCCTGGGTATACCCCAGATCGTTCCAGACGACAACTCGTGTCTCTTTTCCGCCGTGTCCCTCTTATTCCACCAGGATATAACACACGCACCCCTGTTGCGCAAAGGTACATACAATCTAATACTGCGACTTGATCACCAAACAGCCCCCAGTCGTCGCCGATGCCATCCGCAATGACACCGACAAATACAACGAAGCCATTCTCGGGTGCGTCTGGCTCCCCCACTCCCCCGGCCCCCCTCACACCTAGCAGTATGCCCCCGACTCAATACATCACCACCATACTAAAGCCCGCAACTTGGGGTGGCGCAATCGAACTCACCATTCTTGCCGCGCATTTCAACACCGAGATAGCCAGCATCGATGTCGAATCCGGTCGCATCGACCACTTCACTCCCACGTGCGTGTCCTTTCATAATACATACATCCTCTCATCACGTTGCAGCTCAACATCCGACACCCCGCCCCGCGCCATTGTTATATACTCCGGTATCCACTACGACGCCGCCACTCTCGCACCCAGTCCCGACGCTCCCCCCGAGTGGCACCAGACCGTCTTCCCCGCCGTTCGTCCCATTTCGTCTCATGAGCTACACCAACCAATAGATCCGCAGATATCCCCTGACGACGCCGACCCCGTCCTCCGCGGCGCAAAGAATCTCGCCCAGATTCTACGCGGTAAAAAGGCATTTACTAATACCGCCACCTTTGATCTCAAGTGCGAGGTCCGTCCCTTTCTCTCCTTCTCCTTCGCCTTGATAACTTGAACGTGGCTTGTAGGATTGCGGCCAGGGGCTCAAAGGCGAAAAGGGCGCTCGCCAGCATGCGGAGCAGACTGGCCATATCCGGTTTGGTGAGTATTAGGCGCGCGAGTTGAGTGTACGAATATAAGTGTGTTATTCTTGGAATAAAAAGTGCTGCCGCCCTTGATCGGCGCGCTGGAAAGTGCAAAATGGGGGCACCGCGGATCGAACGCGGGACCTTCAGAATACCACGTGGCTTCAGTCTGCTGCTCTCCCAACTGAGCTATGCCCCCTTGATGTGACACGGGGGGGTGGCTTCCACGGTTTGAATCGCCCCATGACATGTGCTTCTGCGCCTAAATCACCCAGGCTGTCTCCATCCGTCCCAAGCGAATGCTATTCGTTCCCCGTCAAGTTCACGGAGTCTGTACAATGTCCAATAAAATAAGATAGCAGGCCGTGGGATGTTCACTACGCTCACCCTCCATTGCGAGCACCACCGCACTCTGTCCCCCCCATGACTTCTCGATGGTCTTGCTCAGCTATACCAGTTCGCTTACGAGTTCCCACCGAGTGCTGCCTTTTCCCAGGTGGTAGCGTCCCAGCGCGTCGTACTTGCTCAAGCATCCGTTCCTGCATGTTGGATTGCTTATAAATGTCAATATATCCCCCAGCGGTAAGGAACTGGCTGTGGCCCTCTTTGTGAGAAGAGATGCTAGAGGGGACCTTCTCGTAGGCAGTCAGATTGTCGAGTGGAAACGTGGGGCGAGCTCCTGTACCCCGGGAACCGCGAGCACCAGTCGTGTTCGGCATGGTGGGTTTGTTGTTGTGTGGGTTGGATGGTAAGGTGCCGGCGCCCATGTCCTGATTCCCAACCGCGGCTTGTCCCAGCTCGAAGATAGGCTCGACAGCTGCTGCTGCGTCATCGAAGCAATGTTGGTGTCATCAAGGTATTGTGGTAGTTAGTTGGTGTGCGCTTTGGTTTCCTCCCGTTATGAATATCGGGCCAATCATGTAGCACCATGATATCTATCGATGTCAGGTGGCCGCTCACTCACAAAGGTTCAATACAGATGTCATATTCCATTTTGATTGGGCACAACTGGAAGCTAGAAATCGTCTGCCCCTAGTGTTTGGAAGTAGTACAACAAACCTGAAAAATTGTCAGACCATCTTCGACTACAGGTCAACGAAACCTGGGCGCTAATATGGCCGACGACAAGCATTCCGTGGAACCCCTCTAGGGAACTATACAATGAGGACTAAAGCCCCCCTTTTACATCCAACACGAGTGGGCAGTGGTCGGATGCACCGTAGATTTCACTGCGAATCTCGCACTGTTTATCACAGGAAACAGCAATTGACTCAGTCAATTCCGGCGATAAGTCTGGAAGGACGCACGGCTTTGACACTATTTTTGAAGCGTTCGCTAATAACGACTATCAAGCAGGGAGTAAGTCAGCGACACTCACAACACTCAATCAGCGATGAGGAAAATGATATCTGGGAGCACGGGGGGCGGGAAGCTGTGGGCAGTGTACGTACACATATCGATCCGCCACCCCACACCCTTTGCACGACAATTGAATCTGTAGGAAAAATAGGTATAGTGTTTATCTGTTGGGTGCAGAACCCGCCAAATGTCGAGAAATTTAGCTGCAGACGGCCGTGTCACTGTTTCGGTCGTCAAAGCTTTTGACTGCAGTGTGGTGGTGGTGGCACCATTGTCCAATTCAGCGCCGACTTGTGCAACGGTGGTTGTGGACTCCACCCGGACCGAAGTGGATGCAGTATCGGATAGCGGGGGATCGAGAATATTGTGAAACGCAGTTGTTTCGGCCTCGGTATATCCCGCAGTCTTGTTCCAGTTGGATTTCGCATTTTTTAAATCTACCAACCCAGCCAACGAAGTAAACAAAACAGGCCGCGGAGAACGGGTGAATCTGGCGAACCTGACTCAGTGGGAGCAACATTGAGGTCCCCCGTCCATATGACTGGTTTCTGGGCATCAAGTGAGTGGATGTACGCCGTGAAATGTGTGTTCCATAAGTTTTTCTCTGGAAGGGTCTATCCAATCCAAACATTGTAAGCAAAAAATCACGTATGAGATGCTGGGTGCACGTCACCTTTAACCCCGCACCCGCGTTAGGAACATAGGTACCAACGACATAGCAGCGCGCAAACTCAAAAACGACGATCCGGCCCTTGACGTACCCGGAGTCTGGGTGGCCTGGAAGCGTAGTGGAGGTCGAGAGTGGCTCGGTTTTCGAAAGGATTGCAGTACCGGCTAAGTAGACCGCTGGTCACCGAGGTGAAGGAGGGGTACTTGGGAAGGCATACCATATCCTTTTTTACTCGAGATCGACCAGCAGGAATGTGGAAACCGATCTTTGAGAAATGGGTCAACGGATGTGTCATTCACCTTTAAAGATTGAGAGCTGTTTGCAGGATGTAAGAGAAACACTCACCTTAGTTTCAGTTAGCACCAACACATCTGGGTCCTCGGCCTCAATATAGGCTCTGAACCCCTTCTTAACGCTCGCCGCGAGCCCACATATATTCCACGAGGCAATGCGCAGCGTACCCGGCTCCCGGGGAGGAAAAACGATTGTGTCAGGTAGCACCTTGTTCGTTGGTTGTGCGCCTGGTGCTGGCTCAGCTGGGGGTTGAGTGCTGGTACTATGGGCTGTTTTAGATTTCTTGGCAGGGGCTTTAACTCTCGTTGGCTCTGATCCAGAGTCAGAATTTGGTTCGAGGGACGCTTTTCGTTTTGAGGATGTCCGCTTAGGAGGCATTATGATAGAAGAGGACAACCGGGCTTGAAAGGAACTTTGAATCACGCGGGCTGTGACGCGACGTGCCACGCTCAAGGAATGCATGTGTCGTACCAAAATTTTTGGATACATGCTAGTGGGGGGGGAGAATTTCAGGTTGTGTGTAACACATGTTCAGATTTTACAATGTGGTGTCTAGTGCTATCGAGACATATCAAGTCCAAAATTTTTCTGTTTCTTTCAAGAATCTGGAGCGCAAAAAATTAATTGCCAAAATATCCAGTGCTGGGAATCGTGTGTGCTACGAAACTGGCGAAAAGGAGATCCATGAGAATCAGACGAACGAGGAAATCAGTGTCGGTGATATGCATTGCGTGTAGTGACATAAATTCGAGTGTGCGTTTGGCGCTGGGTAGTAACCTGTGTACGGACAAAATAGTATTTTGGGCACTGGCTTGAAAGTTGGGATTTGTCTGATAGGAACGATTAACACAAGTACAATACATACACGGCCAACCCAGAGTTCGACCAGGAGACGACGGCCCGCCGACACCCCAAGAGGTGGGCGCATTTGTCAAGGTCATTCGAACCAAACAGCCAAAAACACTGACTCTGGTTCAAACGCAGGCAAACACCCTGGCGAGTCCTCAGCTGTCCACCAAAGGTACTTGTGAAGAGATATGGCGACAGCACTAGCTTCGTATGCCTCATATCATCTTCAGACACTAGGAGGCTGAAATATTATCCAGGATACTTCCAAAACCTATCTATGCTCCGACCATTTCGGATGAGGAAGAGGTTGTTCGACCAACACAGCAATCACAGTCGCAGTCATCTCAGTTGATAGCAAGGCCGGTTGTTCCACCGTACGGGAAGAGGGCTGGATGGAAACCAAGTGCTGCGGACGACTTTGGTGCGCTTTTCCGTTGTCTCAACCCCTCGGCCCTGATTAATTGGTTCTGGCCATTCAGGTGACGGAGGATCATATCCTGAGTGCCATGTAGCACAATATCCTCTGGAGATGGGCAAGAAAAAGGTCCGTGTTCTTTTCGTTGCACAAACTAGGGAAATATAATATCCTGTCAGGGATCTTCTGGAAATACCCTTGCTCTCGTCGTAGACAGCGAAGGCAATGTTCGCTACGACGCCATCGCACTGCAAGGCCAACGGCCTGATAAAATCGTCCAATCTCAATTCAAAGATCTTGTCCCGCTCTTTCATCGAAGAGACCTCACTGACGCCGACCGCGTCATGGAACGACCCTCCGAAGAGGATGTTCAAACTACCACCGAAAAAACCCGTGCTGCGCTTGAGAAACTCGTGACAGGCAAGATCAAAGCTGCCCAGCCCAAGAATGTACCTGATAGCCAGGGTAAAACAACCTTCATTCGATATACACCTGGACAGCAGGGTGGCTCAGATGGTCTAAAGCAGCGCATCATCAAGATGTCGGAAGTTGTGGAGGACCCTCTGGAACCACCTCGTTTCAAACATAAAAAGATACCACGAGGCCCTCCGAGCCCCCCGCCTCCTGTGTTACGGAGTCCACCTAGAAAAGCAACAGCCGCCGAGCAAAAGGAATGGATGGTGCCCCCTTGTATATCAAATTGGAAAAACAACAAAGGCTTTACAATTCCGCTGGACAAACGGCTCGCGGCGGATGGGCGAGGCTTGCAGGATGTGAGCGCTGAATCAAGAACAGTCTTAGTCCATTTCTTATTCTTGAACAGATTCATATCAACGACCAATTTGCCAAATTCTCCGAGGCACTCCTCGTTGCCGACCGACATGCGCGGGAGGAAGTCCGGCAGCGGACGTTGATGCAACAGAAACTCGCTCAGAAGGAGAAGGCATCAAAGGAGGAGAATCTGCGTATGCTAGCACAACGTGCCCGCGAAGAGCGAGGTGGAATCGCTCCCAAACCAACAGCACAGAGTCAGGCTGCGATGAAGTCTACCCTAGCGGAGTATGGTAGCGATAGTGGGAGTGATTCTGCTTCCGAGGCTGGAAGCGAAGAGGATGAGGATGCACGAAAAATCCGCGACCAAATGCGACAAGAGAAAAGACGTGAACGTGAGCGCGAAATGCGTATGAGTCACATGGGTCAGGAGCAGCGCACGAAACAGATGGCGCGACAACAAAATCGTGACATATCTGAAAAGGTCGCTCTTGGTCTCGCAAAACCGACTCTATCAAAAGAGTCGATGCTCGATTCGAGGTTGTTTAACCAGGAGTCACTAGCCGGCAATTTTGCAGATGAAGACTCATACAATCTGTATGATAAGCCACTTTTCCATGGGTCAACCGCGGCTGCAGCGATCTACAAGGCGAGAGGCAATATCCCAGAAGGGAACGAGGATTCGTTTGGGGGCGGGACGGACGATGGTATTGGCAAAGCCTTGGATAACGATAGGTTTGGACTAGGCCAAACCAGAATTGGGTTCGAGGGTGCCGCCGACCAGGAAGTTCGGGAGGGTCCCGTCCAATTTGAAAAGGACACTGGTGATGTCTTTGGTCTGAACCAATTTTTGGATGAAGCCAAGACGGGGAAGAAGCGGGGCCTGGACACAGGGGTGTGAGTCATTTCTTGAGATTTCTTGACGTTTCTCTAAAACCATGGTGCCACCAGTGGCGGCTCGCGCAAGCGACAACAGATGGAGAAGGCGGCAGAAAGGGAGTAGAGCCTGCAGAGACTGTAATCATATTTCCATCATGCTACCACTACCGCCATACCATATGTAATTCCGTCCAGAAGATATTTTCCTGGCCAAGTGCTCTCTAAAGTGCCTATTTGCGCATCATACAAAGGCTTGCGCGGCCCGGGTTCTGCCGGTCCGAAGAAAGTTCTGCGGTGGCTTGGTGGTCAACCGTCAGGTCGACATCCAGGAGGTCGGATGAACGCGCCCAACACCCCAGATATTCCCCCTTCCACTACAGCGGCGGAGCTGAGCAAAACCAAAAAACCCTCTGGTATCCGTACTGCGCTCAAATACACTGGCATTCCAGCCTCTTGGCTTGACAAACGCCCCAAACTACCCTCGCGCAACTGGCTCATATTCCTTTCTGTTACTTCGTCTATTGCAGGCCTCTACATATACGACCGCCGAGAATGCAAACGCATTAGACAGCGTTATATTGACCGCGTGAGCCATCTCGCGGAGCAACCGGTCAGCGCGCTTGACGCACCACGTAGGGTTACTGTGTATGGTGCCAAGTGGCCTGGCGATGAGGACTATGACCAAAGTATCAAGTATTTCAGGAAGTATGTGAAGGTCTGCATTCTCTACCTCCTGTCCTTCCCCAGCGCATTCTGATACGTTATATTAGCCTATCCTGGTCGCCGCAGCGGTGGACTTTGATATGATTACTGGAAAACGACATGGGGAGCTCGCCACGCGCATTGCTGACCAAATCCGGCTGCGGAGACGGTCTGATTTGGGGTTAGACGCACCTTCTGAAATCAGTCAAACGCTGCCAACATATAAACCATTGGCAGAGGTCCGCAAACACGAACTGGAAGGTGGTATTGTCATAGTTGGCCGACCGACCTTTAAAGAGTTCATGGCAGGTCTGAGCATGGGCTGGACAAACGGCTTGGATAAAATTGATCATGATGAGGTACTTTCAAAGGAGCTGGAAGGCGACGGACACTTCGACGAACCTGAAGATCCTGAAAATACCGGCGACAGTCTTACTATCACTCCACCCGAAAACTCCACCCTTCCTTCCGCGTCCAATTCTCCGGTCTACTCGCCACTACAAGTTCGCTCCCCGCCTCCCTCCCCCCAGATGATTGTCCCCAGCTCGACCGTCCCCGCCTCATTCAATGCCCCACCAGCTGTCATTCCACCACTTCCACCCTTACTCCTTGTCACATTCACAAATTACATTGGATTCAGCCAAATCCCCATTATGATCTGGGAGTTTTTCAACCAACGTCACAAGGTCCAATCCGGTGCCGAGGCAGGTTACAAACTAGTCATGAATCAAACTCGGGCGTTTGCTCCTCCTTTGGCCTTGGGTCCTTCTACTGAATTCGAACCCTCTTCGGAATCCACGCCCCAGGCCAAGCCGACATCGTCAACCTCGGATATCCAAGGTGGTGACTGTGCCTTTGACCGTCATGTTGAGCCGTATTATAAGAAATCTCTGAATTCTATCCCGGCCGACACAGAGAAAATACGGAGGAAATATTACGAGGCTTTACCAGCAAAACTTGCCACAGCACGGGCACTCGCCCGAAGTACCCGCGAACCCACAAAGGAAGAGTTGGAACACCCACCTCCAACCGAGGTTGAACTGACAGCAGAGAGAATGAAAAAAGAGGCAAGATGGCGGAGCGATGTGGCCGGATGGGAGGTGGTTAAGCCTTCCAAAGAGGTAGTGTGGGATGAAAGATTCGGGGAGGCATTAAAAATATTCACAGATCCGGTGGAGGAGGACCAGAATTTATGATACAGGTTCGAAATAATCACTCTTGTTTAACATGCAGTTCGCATCATAGAATTCAAGGCCCTACAGCTGAAAAAACCAAGATAACTCCTGTTCAATGTCGTGTCTGGTCAACTGGTCAATGACGAGGATACATGTTGCATGCTGACTTGTGCAAAAACCGATGCAATCTACAACTTCAAAACCTACAATACTTATAGGATGCTCACGTGTCCTACCCGATTTCTACAGCACCACTATTCAACCATGCATCCAATTCGGCAAACTCGTCGTTCATATCATCATATTCCGCCCCCCCGGCCTCCTGTTGAGATTCTCCAGATGGGTCCATGATTTCAGGGGCCCGAGTCGAAGAGGTATCGCCCGGGAGCCGTCCCTCTGTGTCATCAGAGCTTGAAGAGTTTCCTTCCAAAGGCATTAATGAGGGTACGGAGGGCAAAAGATCCATCAGGTCAAGTTCCGAGTCAGATCCATCATTACCGCCTTGTTTTTGAACCCCATAGATACGTGCACTGTTAGACCGGTCCGTTGTGAGACTTTCTCGTTCAAGGAACAATGGAACGCCGTGGGGGACCTGATTCGGTGATATCATGGAGGTTGGCGAATTTGAATGTTGTATCCTTGGACGTTTCCTGGACGTCGCATAACTCTCCATCCTGTGCCGTTTGACGGGTGGGCAAGGGGTAGTTAGTAGCTCGAATGATGCCCTGTTGGTGGAACCGCCCTGGGCTGCGGAGGTATTGATGATGTCAGATTGAGCTGGTGGACTTGGAAGGGCCCTAATGAGTGAGTCGACCTCCGAATTTAAATAATTCATTTCTGAGGAGCCTGTACTATCGCTGGGCTTTACCCCAAGAATTTCGTGGGGTTCAGGAAGGTCGTCGTCTTCACTGTTACCTAATTCGGCCAATTCATACAGGGGGTTGGGCAGTCTTGCATCATTTAAATCCGCAAGCTCAATTTCGAAATCGGGTTGTGTTTTATGCCGCCTTTTCAGCTGAGTAGATCCATCAAGCTTCAGCCGCTGACCTCGGGAAAGCTGCAAATTTGATTCAATATTCGTGCGTTTGTGGAGAGACTCGAGTGCTTCCAATTGTCGGGAATTTTTGACCCGGGCGTGATGATTTTTGGCTATCCCTGATGTAGAACTGCGATCCAATTTTCCCTTGTCGGCAGCGGCTGGGTGTCCTGCGAAACGAGGAGGCTCTGACAGTCCACCCCGACAACTGAAGTGGTCAGAATCTCGCAGGCCCAATGCCAGGAATTAACTCACCATAAATGCCGACAAATCGTCTTGTTCTTGCATGAATGGTTGCATCTGCCCGAGATGAGCGACCCAATATCCTCACATGACTGACGCGTACTCGTATCTCCCATCTACCCGCTGCTTCGTCGTGTGAGTAATCGTGCTGCGGTCCGATTGTGAAGCTGGGTTCGCCGCTTTTGCTGAGTAAATCAAGTTTGTGGAAAAAGAGGGAACGGATACCAGGCACTGACATTTAGTTAGGTCCCTGACTATGCTGGGTGCTTCCACACCCGATTCCAGATCACAGAGGTCGGAGCTATCCTCAAGCATAGCCAAATCCATATCCTAGGGGGAATGAGTGAAATTGCTAACACAAAGGGAAGGGTTTCACAATTGAGGTGATTGGTCGGGTGTCCATTATGGGATATTCTTGAGAGGACAATTTCATTTTGTAGCATTGGGTAACGGTGACACCCGCAATGGTTTCCTATCCATTGGTGTTAGCAATCCTGAAAATGGGCTCCATTTCAGCACAAACGGATGCTATCATAACCACGATTGATTGACTGGGTTTATTCAGGGCTGCCGTCACCTCAAATGACTTGGGGTCACTGAGGGCTTTCGTTCTGAGAACATGGGAAAATGAACTTCTCTCAAAAGCAAAGAATGGCTCACGGAATACGTCGGAAATCAATGAAATCCAAACCCGATGTCAACGTTAATATTGCGGTCATGTTCGGCGCACGGCTTTTAGTTTTTTTGGGTTTATTGGTGCTGACTTCGTCTTTCATCGTCCAACACTCAATGGACAGCTCAACTCCGACCGGACTCTTGCCCCCATTTGAACTGACATTAAGCTCGGTTATCTTGAGGAAGTAGTGTGGAAGCGCCTTAACAGATGCCAAAACCTCGAGTCCAAATGGAGGGCGACGGTTCAGAAGCTATTGTCTTATGAGCAAGGGGGTTGTGTGAAATCCACCTCATTGGAGTTTACCGTTTCAATTCTGAGTGTGTCTTGTTTTCCCAAGATGCTAAGAGAGGTGATACCATGTTCTGCAAGGACCTGTTGACTCTTGAGAGTTAGTTGATATTGTTGCTAGGGGAGGGGCGGGGTGACCTTGAGTCTATAAATTGTCAGTTGGGTTCAATAATTCAAAGGGGGCCAGCAGCCTACGATTTTTCCCCGATCTGTTCAATTTGGCGAAGTACAACAGGTCGGTCTTCCCATGCTTTCGCCGTCAAGCAGCGTACCCTCATCACTTTTGTGAGCTTTGCATAACGATAATGCATATCGCTCTACTCACAACTCCAGGGCATGTTTCAATTGTGCCCCACGTTTCATGACGACAGCCACCTCGACAATAGCTATTGAGCGCGCTTATTAAGTCGACTAGGACATGGCGGCAGGACATACCCCGTGCTATTCGAGAAACATGTCGAAAAACTGAAAATGCTTCTAGATGGATTTGACTATCCCCACTTTTGAAGTCCGCTACATTAAGTGATATTCCCCCGAGAACAGCCTAGAAAATGATGAGTTCGTGATGGAAACGGGCACAATGGAATTAACCTGTATCAAGAGGAAGACCTTATCGGATGTTTTTTCTACCTTCCCAACCTCGAAACGGATATCATTGTGTTTCCGGAGCTTATTAAAGGCCTATGTTGGAACATCAGGATCACTTGTGGCTGGGCGGGGAGTTGCTATGTCCCACCAATTTTTCAGCCGCCCTGAGTTTAGCATCACTGAGTCTATTTCAAACGATGAGAAATTGAGGCAAAAATGACAGAATGCTGATTCGTACTCCTCTGATGTTGAGATCATTTCTAGCTGCAAAAATTGAGTCAATTTCTCCAAATTTAGAAGAACCAGACTTACAATTTCGCGTAGTGTCGGGCACTCGGGCAAAGCCAGTATTAGACTCATCTGACAAGCATATTCAAGGGGCAGGCAAGGGAAGATAAATATAACAAACAGTAGATTGGCGAATATAAAACTACCACAGCGTCACAAAAGAAAAAGAAGATCACGCTAATGGACACACCTTGCTCATAATATCACCGTATTCAGTTGAGCGAAGTTGCCCGCTCCCATCGCCCTCGTTGACGTATTCAATCAGCTGGGTCTGTCTCAAGCGTTCAATATTCTGGAAAACTAAATCATCCACGCGCTCTTCCCATGTCTGGTCAGTCTGCTTATCGATGGCATAATAGTTGGGGTTCTTGCGAATTCGTTGGAACAGGAAGGACCCACGAAGCCAATTTTTGGCTGAAGTGGTGCTCGTGATAGTGCCAAGGCCAACCTCAGAGTTAAGATGTTCGGAGAGATTCCTGTGGAGGGAACTTTCAAGAATTGTTTTCCCTGATACAAGTGCCTGGTATTTGCTTTCAAGGTTCGCCTCACAGAAGATGATGGCGACTCCATCTTTATCTGAGGATTGTTATAGGAATATACCACTGCCATTGAGCGGGATGTTTAAATGAGAGCTGAACACGCGCACCGAATTGGGGACGACCCTTTCAGGCTAGGGATTAGATCAATCTCAATAATAGACGGAATAGCTCACGGCCCGACCCAGCATTTGCATCATATCGAGGTCGGAGTATTCCACCGATACGTTATTCTGGAATGTTTGAACCCCTTTAACTACGACGGTGTGCGCAGCTGGTGCAAATAATTCAGTTAAAGGTAGTAAAATAATATCCCAAACCCACGCAAATTAACACCGACTGCCAATGTCTAGTATAACAATTGAATCAAAGCGAGGATATTCCAAGTATCCCCACCCACCGATGTAGCCACAATAATGCGTAGGGTACCATTTAAGTAAAGGTCCTCCGTCGCCCGACGGTCGTCAACTGTTAAACCAGCATGGTGAACACCAATACCAATCGAGGCTAGCTCTGGATTCAATTAAGTTTTCAGAATCACCATGAGTCTGTGCCTGAAGTACCTGCTAATCGTCGGTCGTGGAACGTGCGATCGACCCTACGCAAGTTTAGTCTTATCACTGGAATTCGCGAGGCCGTTTACCGAGTGGGATGGGTCCATGGAACTGTTTGGCGCGCTTTCTCGGCTTCGCGATACTCTTTCATTAATTGCTCAGCGGTCCCGAAAACGCCTGACATGCTCGTTGAATCGGAACGCTAGAATCAAATTTTCTACCAACCTTTTCGGGTTGAGCAGAAGACTAAAATTGGTTTCCCCACTGAATATTTTTGCAACACGCCAAATAGCTTGTAGTCAAGCAACCTGTTGAACACGAAATCGTTGTGACCTTTTTGGCGATGAATTCCAATGACAACGCGAGTCAGCCTGCATGGTCGAAACACTTCGCCAAACTATCCTTGGATATTAGTGACCAATAAGCATGTACCAGAATTCGGCCCCACCTCAAACACTTTCGCTGGCATGTCTTGGGTCTCCATGCCTCCAACCCAACTCGCAACGTCTTCTATATTGGGAACTGTTGCGGAAACCATGATGAAGCGAACAGATGAACCTCGGGACTTCATACGAGAGACCACAACCTCAAGAGTACTTCCACGATTTTCGTTGAGGATATGAACCTAAATGTATCTGATGAATTACGTCGAGCCAACCATTCTTGAATCTTCACCTCATCAATAAGAAATAATTGAATGGTGGAAAGAACCTGGTCATGGTCTTGCCTGTGACTGTATCAGAGAGGTCACCGACCACATTTGCTGATAATGAACAGACCAATTTCGCGTAAGACTATCCCATTTTTCACCCTATATTCAAAATTAGTGGAAGGCGCTGGATTATACTCAACGAGGTTAATTCCATACGGTGGTTATTCTGCAGTTTATCAAGGGTAGGGTGAGTATTCATACCACTGATGCAACATCGTGGAACAAACATGATTGAAGCATTTCGGGCATCACCCCATACACCTTTACCAAAGAGAACAGTGTCCCCAGTTAATTCGCAGCCTATAGAGGAAAAGACTTGAGTTATACGAGAGTCATCATGTCCTGCGAGATACAGACATTTGATGCCAAGGGGTTCAAACTTACTAACCCAATCTCGATATCGTTCGGAACATAAGGCCTTTAAACATAGTTAGCGAGCTTCTTCAACTGTCTGATTTGCGCTACCTTTGTAGGTGCCATATAGACACATTTGGGCAACTTCCCATTTCCACTCAACAAACGAATGATAGCTAGTTCGAACAATACGGTTTTTCCACTCCCGGTGGGAGCTAATCATGGGTGAGGGCTGGGGTATGGAGGTAAACACCAAGTTCTCGTACCACTGATAACCTAGAAGAATGCATAGATGAACAGCATGTATCTATGTTGATATAATCATAGCCACCATATTCTGATTCGTATCGAGGATCTAAACAATGTTCTGAGAAAGCGTCCATACGATGGTTGACGATCGTTACGTACGTCTGGAAAGCAGGCTGACTGGATTGCATTGAAAACCCCAAACTTGAAAATACCGCGGTATATATCGGCTTGATCCGATATAGTTAGTTGAATATATGAAGAAAAATATCAATATCCCGGGACCAACGTAGTTCAGATACGGGGCGAAGTCGGATACCATGATTATCCCGAGGATCTATTTCGTGTGCACGCTTGACTTGTTCTTCCTTCTCCAGACGACCAAGCCTCGCCTGAATATGCTGCCCGCCTGAGCCTGGATGCTTGGGTCCCCCGTGGTTGTGGGCATTCCCTGGGCGAGCGACTTGAGAGGATGATTTGTTGAGCGCCGGGCGTCCTGAAAGCTAGTGAGATAATTACCTAGCGGGTATTTCTTGTCGTTGTTGGATTGGTGTGTACGATGCATCAGCGATTGTGGTACAGAATATGACGGCGAGAGGTACGTAAAATCACCACACTCGTTCAAGTCATTATCTTCAATCCCATCCGTAATGATTGATTGGCATGGTGCTTCACAGCGACCCGTAAACCTCTCGGGAGGGGAGGGGGATGAGCCTACTGGAAATCCATGTTAATGGCTTCATATAGTATAAGAACGCATATACTCACTGATATCATCGGAGGTATCACTATAACTGCCGCACCGATGCGCCTGAGGATCTGAATGCGAATCAAGAAGATATTCAGCTGGATCAATTCCATATTCCAGAGCCAGCTCCAGAAACTCGTTTGGATCCATCATGATATATGGGAGCAATCACCCACAGAGTGGTTTAAAAGTCAAATCCAGTGTCTGACGCCGGTGACTATATTGCTCGCTGCTGTGACGTCACGTGGGATGACATTTGGCGTAATTTGAAATTCAGCGGCTGAATTTGAGGCATGAGCCTTTGGCCATGGGTTTGGGCAGGTTTGGGCAAGCGCCTCGATTCCAAATGTCTGAACGAGTACGATGAGAATCCGCCAACTGGGACGGACGGACCTCCAGATCCACTTTGGACTGATGTGCCCATTGCCCAACATCACCGACTATCATGCTTGCAATTTATCCCCGCTGGCTGGGGCAAGAGAACCCCAGAATTAGTTGACCCCATCAGATATCAGCTGCTCAGGCTCATAGGGATTTGGACATCAAGTGAAGTCTTGAGAATGGAGGGTTTGCATGTACCGTAGAATGAAATTTAGGCCGACGTACCAGAGATTTCTCTTGGTTTGCATTGGTATGGTATAGAAATCGACTTTAAACTTCGGGCAATGTCACGGTACACCCAGACCTTACTGACTGATATGAATGGCGGAAATATCATTCTCTAGCAATTTCGCCCAAAGTCATGATCTACATACCTAGTCAAACAAGTCAGTCATCAGAACTGGCAATCTCAGTACTTTCATAGTGATAGGCGGCTGAATGTGTGGAGACGATTGTGGGTACTACTGTCACTGACCATTGGTTCGGAGGGCCCTGTATTTCGGATGTCACAAGATAGTAACAATTTTCTTGCGGTTGTTTGCCCTGAGAGACCCTGAGTCTACCATAACGGGGTCTTGAGCGTGACATTCCGCCTCAGACGGGACTCAACGAATAATCCACGAATCACCACAGTAAATGGTAGAACTCATTTTTATTGACATAGAAGACCACCTGTGAAGTATGGGAGAAAATGGTGCAGAGAGATATTTAGTTCTGAGAAGTCTCCGAAATGGGGGGCCCTCCGAACTAACAGTAACTGATAGTAGTGGCCGGTGGATATTTATCCCATTATCAGCGTGGGAACTTCCACAACCATTCCACTTGTGCTAACACTGCTTTCTGTTGAACTGACTTCAGTGTAACAAGGAATGACAACCCAAGCTGCCCAAGCTGCACAAACCGCTCAGGCAGCAAAGGATGCAGCTCGTAAACTTGAGGAATACATCGAAAAGTATTCGTGACATTCATCCGCGCTTGTGATAAACTGAGCTTAGCCTCACAGGATTCATTACTCTGATCGTTATACCGATGATGAATACGAATATCGACACGTCATTCTGCCAAAACAGTTGTTAAAAATGGTTCCAAAGAGTTTCTTTAATCCTGATGATACGGGAACGCTTCGCTTGCTATCGGAACCAGAATGGAGGGGGATTGGCATCACACAGAGTCTGGGTTGGGAACATTATGAAGTGCACGGTAACGATGTGTCCTGCTTGCCCACGCGCCTCCTTTTCACATATATCACAGCCCCTGAGCCCCATGTGCTTCTCTTTCGACGCCTCAAGGGATTTGTTCCCCCCGCTCAGCCTGCCGTTAGATATAAGGACGGGTCACGGAGGAAATAAAGTTCTGGGTGTATCCACTGCCACCATTTTTCCCTTGCCCCACCCCATGGATGTCTGTTGAGGTCCAGTAACCGCGTGTCGTCACCCATTCTCAGGTGCTGTTCCTGATATTTGTATCTCATTCGCATTCTACTTCTGCTGTCCATCGCATTTCTCCTGTCGTGTTGTTTCTATATATCGTTCTCCAACAAATTAAACAAGCTACAGGGTTGACGAAATGCAAGATCCCTCATCGAAACATATTACACATAATTTAATTATTAGAACCGCGGTTCTTGATCCCCCCAATAAACCATGGGTCCTGGATCCACTGATACCTCCAAATCAGCTTTGAATGCCTTCGGATCCTGGATATATACGACATCCAGTCTACGGGAGTCTTCACCCTCGCCATCTACTGGGAATTTCTCCACCAGGCCTGGGAGAGCTGCAAGGTGTGGACTAGCACCGAGCACGTCTGTCCAATATTTGGAAAACGAGGTCAACGTGGGAGTCTGGTCGGCTCCTAACGACTCAGTCCATTGAACGTCATTAATCTCGAAACCAGCCTCTTGTAAACGGGATCTGAATTCTTGGGAGGCAGCTGTGCTGACCCTCTTGGGTCGAGGTTTGCGGGATTTCATTTGGACGGAAAGCTTTGACCGTTTTGTTGATGATGGATGGACGGAAGCCATGAACAATCTGAGGACGTCCCCTTTTGTGACGTTCGGTAGGAAGCATGCATCATTATCGTCTTGAAACAAAATAAACTACATCAGCTTTGGTGAACCAGATTAAACCATCGCTCACATCTCAGGAAATCCCAGTGCCCAGTGTTGATATGGCTGACGAATCTCCCTGCTTCGTCTGCAAGATTCTTGTCTGCTTCCAACCACTTCTTCTGCAATCCACTCTTCTGTTCCTCAAATTCATCGTCGGGCATGCCTAAAATAGTGTCCTCCATTCCACGAAGGAAGGATTCGACGCGCTCCTCCAAATATCCTGGTGTTTTCTCACTTTGAACGATAATCCGCATACCTTTCTCTGAGGATCCTGGTAATGTCCAGGTAGAGCATGATACAATGTAGCCCAGCTGTTCTTTTGTGCGCAAAGTATTAAAAGCAGGCTCCGTGAGGATTTGTGTGAGAAGTGATGCAGTCACACGCAATCTCTGGTCAGCGATGGGACCAAAGTGGAGGTAGTAGGTTAGAGCTGAATTAGCTTGATTCGGGTTGGGAATGGGCGCGGACCAGATGTGATTGGACCCTGTGATGTGTGATCCGTAAAATTAACATTAGAAAAATCAAGAGAGAAGCTTGACAATACCAGATGGAAGTATGAGCGCTCGCTCATTAAGTTGAATCGGGGGGAGAGGAGACGGTCCAAGACCTTCTTCGGCGAGTTCTGCTATTCTGATAGCTTCCTATTGACCCTAAATCAATATTCATGGAGCTAGCTGAAAATGATTATACTGACGTCCTTGTACATGTTACCAGTAACCAAAATACGCATGTTGACTGCTGCAAGGAGTTTCACCATGTGGCCCATAACATCCTCTGCAGTGATGGCTTTGGAAGTTGTCAATGGAGATAAAACACTTATGCTGGGGACACATACACGGCAACACCTGTAGCTTTTCTTCATACGTCCATTGTTGCTCTGTCATGAGGTATCGACCAAAGTAGTCGGAAAGCGAATAGGATTGCCCGAGGAAAAAATTTTGCCAGTCTCTTTTAGCCTAAATAAATAGATTATTGGGCACTAAATCGTTGACACACAAACACACACACACCTGCTCTTTCATGACATTCAATCGCTGGGGCTTAATTTCGAGATGCCTAATCCTATTCAAGACGTGTGTGACAAGGACAGTCATTTTATCGTTGTATCCATTCATTGACACAAACAGTCCAGTGGTATGTGGCACAAAATTATATGACAGGCCGGCCAAATCTGCGTCATAAGAAAATTCAGCGAGGGAGTCATTAACAATATCCGAATAGAGTCTGGATAGCTCGATCAATTCTTCACCAGTGTAGACATAAATAGGGTTATACATACCGGGTTAATACAGAGGCACGAGGAGACGCATTGGCAATGGGGCTGGAACAATCAACTGTAGGCTTTGTGCAAGAAACCCGCTGAAGCACTTACCTGCGAAGATCTATGATAACGTGTGCTTTGGGTACCCAGAATTGGTCGTCCTTTTTATGCCAAAGCGTTGATAAGGGAGATTCGCGAATGAGGCGTGGGCGTTTTAACGGCTAGCCATAACAGGATGAAGGTTTGCAAGTAATGTCAGCTCGGTTACCTACCTTTGATACACTCCGCTTTTCGACACTCAAATTGGTGGCAATAAATTCGTTGGGTTTGGGAAGCGAGAAATCCTGCAAGTCATTCGGCCCTTGCGCCTGAAAGAAATGTGAGGGTGGAATAATACAATTTTGCAATTGCTCACTTCTCTGACGAAGTCCTCATCGAAATTCTGTACGTGATAGGTTGTTCCGTACCACGGTTCCTCCAACCAGACAGCGTTAGGGGTGAGTTTCAAGTGTTCTTCAGCTTTGGCCATCAAGACAACCCGGCCTTCGTGAACACGGAAACTTTCCAGGTATTCTCTGACTTTCATTTCTGCTATTTCCTCGCCATGTTCCCAGTCCCAGGTTAATTGGGGCGCGGAGAGCAATAAATTACGTGGGACTGGCCAAGCCATATGCTCAGCTATCCATGTCACATAATCTTCAGACCGTCGCTTCTCGGCAAACCTAAATCGCATAGCTGATATTGTCGAGATTTCCCGCTGGTGGTACGCGTCGAATTTTGAGGAACGCAATAAGGTTAGGTATTTGAATGTTGCAAGAGCAACCTCTCTGTGCTTCTCTGATTGCAGGATCATTGACATCGGTCTCACGTTCTGGTTGACGTGGACTTACTAAAGCCGTCCTGGGTCAAGTAAATGGTCACCTTGAACATCCCAAACCCTCGGGCGAGGCTTTGAGGACCACTACTTAAACTTGTGACCCAACCCTGGGACTTGAGGTATGAATACAAAGATCCTGGTCCCTCATGTCCCAAGAAATGGGACAAGAATTGGCCAGGTTTGTGTTTCCAGAAAGGTGGCTGATACTCGAGAGGGAACGATAGTTCTAAGGCGTGGAACGTCATGATGGTTTGGACTGAGACCAAAGTCTAGGAAATCGACGTAAACACAAAACCGACGGAAAAGGACTATACTCTTACACCCTTCTCGTTTGGACCAAATGGGTGTCCATTGATCATTGGCAGCGCGTCCTGATCGCGATTCGGAATTGGGGAGAATAATGTGGCAGTAAGCTCTGCAAGCTCATCCAAGGACTCTGACACAATTTCAAAGGCGAGCAAGTTTGGGTGCGGGATTAATCACCTTGACCGATAACACACAATCGCATTCGACTTGCGCAATACTCAACTTCCCACCATTCTACTAACCGACGGCGAATTTCACGACCAATCACACCCCCGTCCACCTCAGCCTCTCCTGTGCTGGATGCCATAGAAGGTGCTGGAGATGCAATACGAGAGGGTATAGGTGATGGCACTAAGCTGCCCGGTTGCGATTCAAAACCCGAGGTAAGCCTTCCTTGAGCTTTCAATTCTTTGGCTGCTCTCGATAAACTATCCCTATTCCCGCTGCCAAATTTGCTCCAAACATGACCTTCTTTGCTAAGGTGTTTATTCAATTGGAATATCCTCCAGATATCTGTCTGGTGGTTCTTCTTGTGTTCTGAATCAACAGCGTTAAGTTCCCGAGAAGTACACGATGGAGAAAAAAGCGGAGAATGGAAGAAGGCCGAAAAGCGTTCAAGGGCCCCTGGAAGGGCCGATGTTGATACGCTGAAGTAATAGTTGGTGTTCGATGTAGATGTATAAGCGTTAGAACCGCCGTTATTTTTGGCAAGAAACTGGGATATCTATGAGGGAATTGTTGCAGATGAAATATCTCAGCCCATACCTCCGAGTACTCGTTTTCTTTTGGAAATTGTTTAGTGCCCTGAAACCACAGTTGTTTAACCAGCTAAGGGAACTCATGCAAGAGAGCCACCATAAAAAGCAAATGTTCACAAAAATGAGCCAATCCCGGCATGTCGATCTGGAGGTCAATATGGGCACAGGGTCTCATAACAGTTTTCCGTAGTCTGGCGTACCGGATCGTACAAATGGCCCACCCCAACATCAAGACTTGCCGCAGCCTTATCAGCGTTGGCATCATGCACCAGCATTGCTTCCAGGCCGTTTTCAAGTCGGATTAACTTGTAATCGCGATCATCCTGCTCAGATTTTTGAAGCTTGGGAGAAAAAGTCAGAAAGGGTGGTGAATTTGGGGGGGCGACACGATGCCAATCTGAGGTCGCGGAAGTCGCCATCGATGAACAAGAGGAGAATATAGGGCAGGGGGACTTGATGGGTTTAACTTTAAGCAGGTGAACAGTAGTAAGCGACAGCCTAAATGCAAGTCCGAACATTATCTTTTGGGCTGGCTGTTGTCCGTAAAGGGACAATGAGTCACTAGTCACTGAAGTGACGACAAAAGAATAAATGACAAATGCAGATCAAGTTGAGGACCTGAGCAGTCGCCTATACATGCGAGTGCGTGGTGATTCTTGGTTTGAAAGTTTTTTTGATCTTGGGTGTTGAATACATATATGTAGTACACTCACTCTGCATATACATCAGTCACTTGTTAATTTTTATCTTGGATTGATCATTAAAAATAAGCGACGCCAGCAGGATTTGAACCTGCGCCCTCAAAGAGGAACAGATGAATTATGATTCTAATCTGTCGCCGTAACCACTTGGCTATAGCGCCTTGCTCGACTTCCTTCACGGAGAATCAGGCCTAGTCAAGGGGCGCTGGGAGCCCGAGCAGTTCAAGTCGTAGAGGGCGTCCTCTTGCAGTGGGGTCGAATAGAAAATTTCCAGGTCTACATAAATATAATAGGATCGTGTATAATTCAAGTGGGGTCTAACGGGTAGTGATAAACCCTTCTACAAATCTGCCAGATAATGTCAACGGTTTCCATAACTTTATCCAACGCTGCATGAACAATCTTCATGTCGCGTTCAGCCCACAAGTGCAAAACTAAATTTTTGACTGGGAGAAGTGCAAATGTCTGTGGTGTTGGTGAGGTAAGAGCAATGTCCTGTGTACCACGAAACAGCGGCGAAGAGTCAGGCAGTCTGGGTGTGGTTGTTTCGCTGGTAGTTGATCGAGATGTGTAAGTCGTGTCGGTGGGGATGGCGGTGATCGATGGAGTGGAACGGAGAGAATTAGGTGATATCACCTCAGCCGAGGTTTCAAGAGGGTGACTAATGGCTGGCGTGGTTGTGGTTACATAGATGGTCGTAGTGACAGTGAGAGTCTCTAGCTGTGAAGGATTATCCCATCCAGGGGTTATGGCCGTGGAATGGTCCGTCTCAGTGGCCCCGAGCTGGCTTATCTCGGTGCGCACTTGATGTAGAAAAATAAAACAAACAAAAATAAGTATCCAGGTCGAGAGAGCGAGGAGTTTCGCAGCCCAAGATGAGTGGTTATCGGCCTTGTCTCGAAAAATGACCGTAAGGCAAGGGTAGAAAAACTCCCTCATAGAATAATTTAAAGATCGGCTACCCATCCGAGTGGGTTGCTGGTGAGTAAGGTTTGAGTGAAGGAGTGTAAGTTCTACCCCTGGTGAATGGTAAGAGTTGGATAGGAGGTGCGTAGAATTACAAAACACACGGACCTGGCAAGGCATCGATGGTGACTTCTAGTCGGCCAATCGGGAGGGGAAATGTTGGCAGGAAGATGTTGAACGGGACACCGTCAGATTTCATTGTCTTCTGTCGAAAAAGCGGCAGGCGATTATCCTCATCTTGGACAACATAATCGACGACCACGATGCCACCACCCAAAGAACCAACACGCACTCTTACCCAAGTGGCCCATTCCTTGCCGCTCAATTTCTCAAAAGGAATTTTGAGACCACTAGTGTTATCAACGTCCGGTCTAACCGCAGCTGCGATCTCAATTTTAACTGGAATGCCATCCAAGCTTGCACTAGCAATTTTGACATCCAGAGGCTTGATCCGGGATGATGTCGGCGACGGGTTTTCATCAGGCTGTGCAAATCCAAATTCCAACCAGTCTGAATCAATATCGGCTGGAGCATTTAAACACAGTCGGACAGCATAACCTGTTGGTAACACCCTGCTGTGGCCCAACAGTGGTGTGACCGCCAATGAAACTGATGGGATCATCAGCAGCCCATCGCGTTTGGGTCGCACAGGTATCATCCGGAGCGAGGAGCTAGACGGAACACGGGGCAGGAAGCCCCCATTCGGAGTCCGAGGCCTATTGAGCTTCTGGGTGTCCCTTCCGAGGTCAGTGGAGTTATCTATGGATCGTAAAACGATCCTCCCGCCGTCGTCCTTGCATTTCGTAAATCCGTTTTTCTGGAGCACAGTCTTCCGGGCTTGGGCGTCGCGATAGATATCTCCAGTTGAATTGTACACCTCCACCGTGGTATTACCACCCTCCACTTCATTCCTGACAAGGATAGATGTAGATTCGGAATCAGCAGCGAGAATTGTGAAACGTGGGAGCACTATCGGGTCGGGCTGTGGGTCATCATTCTGCGCTACGGGTGGATTTCGAAAGCTGGACTCTTGTGAACGAGTCAAGGCGGGGCGGGGGGTGACAAGGACTGTGCCGGTGATAGTGAATGTAAATATATTTTTCGGTAAGATCTCATTCATATTGAGGTGCAATGTGATTGGAATTCCGGGAGGTCGTGTTTGGAGGTCATCATTCAGATTGGGATTAGAACCCGGGGTGAGTGATGACAACGATGATACCGTCCCAAGATGAGACGAAGTCGCTGAGGCGGTCGCTTCGAAGGAATAATCAGCAATGCCATGAGATGGCAAGGGTGCCCGCAAGAGGGAGGCAGCAGTGAAATTTGAGCTGTGCTTTGAAACGTCGGGATTCTCCTGGTGTGAGGCAGGCAAGTGCATTTCTGGCTCAGGTAGGCCATCCATGGTTGGCTCGGCGGCTGCATGAGTGGCGCCAACATCAAATCCAGTGTAACCAATCCCACCACTAACTGCCCATTCGCAGGGGGAGCCATCAACCCATGAAACATCAGATCCCTTTGCCTCCAAACCAACATCCATACCCAGGAGCGTGGCGACGCCAGGAAACCAGACACCTTTACACGTTCCTTTGTATTCCACTGACATCACTACACCTCCGTTTGACCCCGAGTCTTTCATTTTGCCTTTTACAACACATTGCATCTCGCCTTTGACCTCCTTCACCCCAACCCTTCGTCGGCCGTCCCCTGGATCCCCAGGAATATCAATGGTTTTCATCGGTTTGGCCCATCTGACGCGTATTCTCTCAGCACTAGGGAAGGTGCCCTGGATTCCACAGCCGTCCGAGAACCCTGCGGTTGAAGAGTCACTTGACTCGTCATCTGCGAAGTGAGTGTAGGAATTGGAGTGTGAGAGCCGCACAGAGCTGCGCGTAACGTGAGGATCAGATGTGAGGTCCCATGAACTGCCGTCGTCCTCTATCGATGACAGGGACGCGAAAGACGCTGAAGTATTTGTGGGCGGGAATATGCGAAGTCTTATATGGTTATGCAAACAACGGGGAGTTGGTATTGAAAGCTACAGGCGACATCAATAACTCTGTTCTGGAACAACCGTTGAACTACCTTACCAGGAATGGAGATCTTGGCGGACGGGATATGAAAGGCACGAACATATCAATTGCAGCCATGAAATGAACCATGTTCTTGTCCCCGATGGACGATCTCCTACCCTTTAGCGATGACTCCCCTTGAGCATTGCTGTCAGGCTTGAGCGGGGAAGGGAAGTGCTTAGGCAGAATGTATGAAATGTGATACCCGCTGACGAGAATGTGTCCAGTGTACTGTTCGTCTATGGGAAAAATCTCCTCGTGACTTGATGTAGGGAAGCCGTTGGATCTTGAGGAACGGCCGGATGATTGGATGGACGACGTGGCTGGGGGGTTTATTCCCACTGCAGAATGGTAGGTCTCGGAAGCTCGTGTAGGAAGGTTGAGAGCTCGGGCAGCATTGTGAAGGAGTGGGGAGGATGTTGACGAGAAGTTATATGGGACAGACTGATTATTGGTGGGATGCACCTGGGAAGTCAAAATTTTGATATTCTCCTCTGGGATGTATAGATTACAGTGAAGACAGTGTGAGGCAGAAACAGGACATACCAGGGAAAAGAGGTACAGCAGAGCCGGGAGCGAGATTATGGGCGGGGAATGAAATCTCGCAGCACGAAACTAAGTAGAATGCCCATCAAGTGTGAACCAACCGACCTTAAGATACATTTTCACGGATACACCATCTTCCCCGTGCTTTGCTTTGCCCTCGATCGCGACTCTAGTCACAATGTTGGGATGATAATTCCCGCCCGACGTCACTGTTGGCGAGTGGCTGCTTGTGGAGGCCGGAGGACTGCTGACGCGCACAGCACTTGGGCGCGCCAATCCAGAAGGGGTTGATGATACCGTACTCATTGAACGTCGATGGTAGTGAGTGGGCACTGGCATATTGAGATAAACCCTACAGAGGGGTGAAGGCAGGCGGGGATTGTGTTCCCGACTAATAAATGACAGTCGCAAATGGGTGTAGTGGGTCGTAGTAGTCGTCGGGACGAACCAACAAAAGTGGCGCGTCCACAACAGTCCACATTGGGAAACAGCCGACAAATAGCCGCCTTGACAAATAATTATCATCTGTCCTCAATCTCTCCAAGTCAGTTACCATATAGCAATGTGGGAACAGTAATTATGATTCAGGCAGTAGTAGCATTACAACGTCATTAGTGGGCCCAGGGTGAATGCAGGAGTTCGCATAAGGCCTTGGCTTCCTCCTTGAAATCGAACTCGTGGATGCGGGAAACACCATATCGCACACGAGGAAGGTCCTATTACCAAGCAATTAACGCTATACACGGATTTCTATCAGGAGGAGAGATACCTTGTAGGTGTCAAGTTTTGCACGGCAGCTGAAATTGTATGTCTTGAAACTTGCATTGTGTAAAACCATATTAAAGGCCGATTCATCACGTTCCTGCCAGTGCGAGCGAATATTAATAAGTGGAGAAGTGAATTGAGCTATCTAGACCTTGATTTCTACCAGCTCGTTCGCAGACATCCCAAACACCACAACACCAGTATCGTTGAACCCTTGGAGCCATGCCTGGCCAGACCAGTCGGCCACGGCCATAGATATGATATACCTGTGCAGACAGTGCGTAAACATGGGTTTCAACCTCGCGAATTAAGCGATGGCACCGATGGTCAGGTCCATCCACATTCTTATTGCATTTGTCGCAGACCCAGTTACCACCAGACTCATTGATCTTCTTGTTACACCCTGGTAATGGGCAGGCGGGATACGATATGTTGTCAGTCTTGATGTGCATGATAGTTGCTCGAGTAGAGAAGTAATCAGGCTTGTCTGAGTTGCCGAGTCCGGCGAGTTTCACATCACCAATGGATCGGACATCTGAACGTTTGAAAGCCATATTCGTGCCACCCCCGACCGCGCCACCTGTGTGCGCTTGGAATGATTCATTTGCCCCGGTCGCGTCATACCATCCACGAAGTGCGAAACACTCATTGATGTCTGGGTTGATATGCATCGTACTTGAGCTGAACATTGAAAGAGACCGGCCTGAAACAGAAATCATAAAAATCTGACGATACAGCTCAATGACACAGTACCTCCAAAATCCCCAACCTTCACACCGCGGAAGGCAATAACGGGAAAATCGTCGGCGCTATATTGCTCTGCCTGTTTTCCCCACAAGGTGAGACGCACGGAAAAGCCAGATTTATCCACAAGGGTGAGCTCGCGTTTCGGGATCTGAACAGGAATGTTGATAATGCAATGACAGATTACCACCAAGTCACCTACTGTTCGGCTTGTGGTTTTTGACACGATTTCACTAAGCGGAGCGACCTCCTTGACCACTCCAATTACATCTATATGATATATATTTAGATCACAGATTAGACATATATCATATCGGCGTACCGCAGGTGCTATCCTTCGGGACACTTTCCAGATTTCCAAGAGGCACAAAAGTAAATTTGATCGTTGGAACGTCCGTCGCTTCGTGACACTGGAAAGAAAGTGGGAGGTGAAACACCAGTCAGTTGAATGAATTACTCACCTCCTCAACCTCAGTATTGCGGTCAAAACTCAGTTCGTAATCATTGGTCAGATTAGAGAATTTCTTTTTTGCGAGATTGACCCGGGCTTTGGATATATAATACACCTTGCCTTCCTCGAATCGATGGTAAAGGTCATCAGCGACGGTATTGAAAGCAGTGCCCTTGATTTCCCCAGTGTCATCCATAAGATTAACACTAAACAATTTCCCTTCGCCCTTCGGGTTTGACCAAAGCTTGATGTCGGATTTCTGAGTCACGCGCGCTTTGATTGTCCAATTGTTCTGATAGGGACTGAGACCTTCAATTGGGTATACGGAAATGGATTTTGCAGGTTTTGTTGGGGCTGGAGGATACTGCTGTGGTACCACAGTGGATGGTTGGACGACCGTCGACTGTATATTGGATGATGAACCTGTTGGCGGGGCTTGTGGAGCAACCTCGTCCTGAGGGATGTGCTTCGGGTTCCCAATTTTTTCTTCCATCTGGCCAATGACACGGAGGGAAAGGACCACAAGCAATCTACATAATATTATTTTCATTCGTCGAGCAACGGAGACGCGTCGCGTACCGTTTGCCTTGGACATCATTGCAAGTCACTTTCTCAGTCACGATAATTGTGTTTCGCGTGATGAGATTTTCGGTCACCATATCGTTTAGCTGTGTAGCGAGCATGGCTTGAATGACATGAATACCATCCGACATGACAATGCAATAACGATCCAAAGCATTGGGGTTTGTCGCAGGGGCAGGCTTCACCATCTTGATGACAATCAATTGAAGGACATGTGGCGCGTTCAAAACGTCCTCATCGGTTGGGTCTGCATTCTTGAGACGAAGACAACTTCCTGTAGATAATTGGTGGTGTTCAGTCATCATCATGGAGTGGATATGAGTGTGAGGTTGTTGCCGAACGTCACGGTTGTGTGACATACGCGTTCATAGCTGACGTTCAACATACTTGCAAACAAATCCCATCGAACGATAATGCTGCGAGAGCGCCCCATAACACCTGGAATCTGCAAAGGTTATAAGGATCAATTTCAGCTTTGAGACTAGAGCGGATAGGCTCGGTCGAGTCTTGGTGATACTGAGAACATTCAACATATGTGTGTGTCATTATCAATGGTATTATTATCGAGATAATCGCCCAGTAGCCATCATCCAAGTGCTATAAACACGGGCGGGCGTGTGGGAATCGGGTACCCCCTGGCCCTTACCCAGCATACAATTCCCACTTGTCGATGCCGACCCCACCCAGTCATAAAAGTACAAATCGAGCTCGCTCTTCCGAAATTCTCGCCTTCCGAAATTTCAAGGTACAGGGGCATATGTAATTGGTATGTCATGGTATGTCAGATTTTTTTTGTGGTGTCGGCGGAAACTTATGGAGAAAAACTTGACCTTATAAGTAAGCCTTAATCGACCTTGGCCACCCTGAGTATGCCTTTGTAAATCTATCGGTCAATCGCGGTATGGCATCCGGTCGAACCGGGCTAGTGATTTGTATGTTTCAACCCGATACTGCACGGCGCTCGCTGTCCTCGTACCCCGAAGCGGATCCGTGAGGTTCTTTCTCATTTGGTTGTCACAACCACTAATTAATTGCAGTGCAAATTACATAAGATACAATGATCAACTATAAGGGACACTATGAACTAGGTGATATTAATTGCAAACTCAATATCGTAGAGTGATATGGAAAGTGGCAGATAGACTCAATTGTCTGTCAGCGCCGCTCGTCTCGTCGCGTCTCGCCCAGCCTTCAGGAGTGCCGATAATTCGTTACCGCCAGTACCACGAACAGGTCCTTTCCCTGATGCCCTGTCAGACTGTATCCTCGCGATCATTCCACTAGCTGGACACCCAGCCCGGGATGCAGGTTGCGATCGAGACATGGAAACAATGTACAGGCACGCAATACGCATATGGGCATCCCTAAACCGCTTCAAGGTTAGGACCGCTGTGTTGTACGGTTCACGGAGTGCGGGGATTCTCTGTGCTAGTTCGCGAATCGTCTGAGGGGACTCGGCGAGATGATCCAGATATTGGTGATGCTTTCCCGGCATATAGCGTCGCATCCTATCCATAAACCCCCGATCAGCACGCTTGTTGGCTTCCGATGGTGCTGGGAATCGCCGATGCCGGAGTTTGTGGTCGATGTCAAGGAATATGTCCAGGGCGTGCATAACGCTGCTCTGCCCCGCCGATGGTCCACTTAGATCAAGGTCATCGGAATCTTCAACACCTTCATAAATCCATCCTGGGCCATCGTCACCCTTGGCATCGCTACCCTCAAACCACGGCCGGACATCCCAGTAAAATACATGTGGGTCACAAGTGGGGCGAATGGAGTCAATGATTTCTTTGATATCTTCAATGATTCCTGTGAGGCGCGCGAGGTCTCTGGAGACCTTCGAAATGGTGGTGAGATCTGCGAAGTTTGGAATGTTCAGGAAGTCATCAATGATCTTCAACATCTCGACCCCTCGTAATTCTGCTCTGGCCGACGCAAGGTAGAAATTGCGCTCGTCATCTTTGCCTGAGAAAAGATTTGTGAATCGGATATTGTCGATGGAAACCGGCTGGTCGGGACGAATAAGCTCCCAATTCCACAGGACAGTATCGGCGAATGTCAAGACTGGGGCAAAACCAAGACGCCGCGAGACATCGACCAATGGCACCGCCAGGGATTTTGGGACGCGAATCGGAGAATTATCATCCGAAGGAGGTATTGAATGCACATATAGATTCACGAGCCATGCCAGGACCAGGTGCGCTCTCTGCAGAAGCCGGAGTTCGTCTTGAAGCACGGTGGTGTTAAGCACAGGCCACTATGAAACCGTTAGTTTCGATATTGAACTATGGATTGAGCACACATACATTGGCAATCTTGGACCTCCAGGCCTCTCCAAATGGCCTTTTCTCGAGACCCTCCTCCGATCCGTCTTCACCAAGACCGATATTCCCGTTTGCTTCCTCGAGGGCGGTCTCCCATATGCTGAACATCGCCGGCAAATGTGGCAATGGATGAGGCGGGAAGAAACCTGTCTGATCATCAATGTCGAAATCGGTTGGTGAGCGATAGCTCTCGATTGCCCTCCGGTGGCTCGCGTTAACGGAAGAATTCAAGAGTGAAAGAGCAAGCTTAAAGAATATTTTGAAGAAGTGTGGGGGTGATGGCAGTAAGTTGATAATGTCCATGATTGGGTAGAAGAGTTGGAGTTGGACGACAGTGTGTTGAGTTCAGTGCTCGGGTTCCGATGTGGTCTTTATACCAAAATTTATGGCAAGTTGTCCCCATAATTGACGCATATACAGCCCTCCTGCGATTCGCTTGTTCCATCATCCATCTCTCATGAACAGCTATGACACCTAGATCTCGCCCCTTAAACCGGAGCAATATCCATGGTCAGAGTGGCATTGAATGCGACATGCGGCTGCCGTTTGTGACCCAGTGTCGAATGCTCCCGGTTGACTGGATCTGTTCACGATTTCGATCGGAACCACCCTGCTAATCTCAATCCCTATTTTAAAACATACTGCCCAGAGGACTCGGTTGGCCAATGATTTTATTTAGGTTGTTCCGATGCGGCTGTACTCGTCATATGGCAACGAGGGACCGCCCTCGGCGCAACGATTCTAACCATTGTGATTCTACCAGTGAAAAATGTCTCCATGAAACGGTTTGGACACGGTCTACAAGCGTGAGAGAATATAATAGCATTATCCGGTAGGCATTTGGCAGTGAGGCTGGTCACTGGGATCATATTGATCATAACTTTGAGATCTTGACTCCAATTTTGAGCTTGGGACGCACAAACACGGACCTCGGCTTATGACGGCCAGGTCGCCTCGCTTGTGTTGATTGTTTCTCAGGTACATACATGGTCGCCCACAAACAAACGATGAAACGGTTGAACATGAATAATATACTATGGAGATCGTCTGGGCTAGTCCCGTTGACCCTCGGAAGTGCAGATTCAATCTGTAAACCCTTTTGGACATAGCGTCAAGTCTACTCGTGGCCCTTTGGGTACTACAACAATTACGTGAGACTAATATCGCAGTGCGCACTTTTGGAAAAAAGGTATATTTGAGATGAGGACTCCGATTGGGTAGGGATGCTACGCAATATATGGGTTGCTATTCACCTGGCATCTCGCGTGTGCTTTTGATTGAGACATCTCACATTAATTTTTTTTTTTTTTTTTTTTTTTTTTTT
>QGOG01000609.1:0-18019 GCA_003313185.1 Collybia sp. MG36
TTCGGGTCGGAGTCTGATTCGTATTCATCCTCAAGCTCGTCGAAGTCGTATTCAGCATCCTGGGATGTCTTCATTGGCGACGACATACTTAGCGAGAATTGAGCAACTATGTAGGGTCACGGTACAGGCAGGGGGTTCGGGATTTGGTGCAAACATGAGCAAAGAAATGCGTCGTGCTTGTGTTCACCCAACTCCAATATTTTGATTAGATAGAATTGTTCAATCAAGATCAGCCATGGGTAGTAGATACAAGGCAAATGTATGTAGTGTAATCTAACGCTCCACGTACTTATAACACAACAATGGAATAACCCATCCGAGCCCATGGTGGAGAAATTCCGCCATTCTACAGCTTCTTGATGACAGCAGAGGTGAACTCTGAGGTTGTGGCGGACCCTAGAGAATGGTTAGGTACAGTACAGTACTCAGGATGTGAGCATACTTACCTCCCATGTCGGCAGTCCTGACTTTTCCTTCATTGATCACATCAAAGGTGGCGCTTGCAATATTATTGGCAAGGGGGTCAAGGCTATGGTGCACGATGAGATCAATCTAAAAATATGTTTCCGTAAAACATACCCCAGGTGCCTCAACATCATTGTCGCGCTGAGGATCATAGCCGCAGGGTTAGCGCGATTTGTTCCCATGATGTCGCTAGCGACGTGGCGACATCCAGGCTCAAAAAGGGCATATTCCTTGCAGTTGAGATTCAAGTTCTGGATCGAAGTACGAAGGCGCAATAAATTCTTACCCGTCCGACGTTGCATCCTGGCACGATACCAGGTCCGCCGACAAGGGCAGCGCCGATGTTTGAGACAATGGCTCCATAAAGATTGGGCATCACCATTACGTCAAACTGGCTGGGGCGGGCTACAAGTTGCATGGATCTGTGCGTGCTGTGTTAGTAAATCATTTCAGATTGATATATAATAACATTACGTGTTATCGACAATCATGTCGTTGAATTCGATGCCAGAGGACCTGTATTCCTCTGCGACTTCACGGAAGGTCCGGAGGAACAGGCCGTCACCAAGCTTCATGATGTTGGCCTTATGCACGCATGTAACTTTCTATGACGTTGGTGAATACTGATGCCTAGAAAATATTATGCTGGTATACCTTGCGGTTGTTCTTCAATGCAAAGTCGAAGGCGAAACGCGAAATGCGCTCAGCCTTCGCCCGTGTGGACACCTTCAAACTCTCAACGACGCCGGGGTAGCTCTGATGTTCCAGGCCTGAGTATTCACCCTCGGTATTCTCACGGATAATGGCAAAATCCACGTTCGAGTGGCGTGTAGGAAAGCCAGGAAGGGACTTGCACAGGACGACCGAGGCATAGATGTCGAGCTGCTGGCGCATGGCCACGTTCCATGAGATGTGTCCTGACTGAGAGATGGGGGTGAAGAGAATTCCTGCGGGATTCTCACATTGAGGGGTTGCGGGAGATCATGGTCAATGAAACTTACCTTTGAGACCAACCCTGTTACGTTTGAGACTCTCCATGGCCTGCTTGAAGAGAGCTTCGCCTGATGACGACATACCAGAGACGTCGTACTGCTCCCACTCAATGGGTGCATTCACGTATTCGAATATTTCCTTCATCGAATCAGTGATTTCCGCGCCAATACCATCACCGGGGATAAGTGTAACCTGTGCGGGTAAAATCGGTATTTCGTAAATGAGAATAAACGCCTTACTGTATACACTCCTCCGTACTTAGTGTTGGGCTGTAAGACAATTATCGGCCTGGAACGCGAGGGGAGAACGCGGTCCTCTTACCCTTTGTGTGACCCTCGGGAAACCGGCGGAAAGGGTGGTTGCTGCTCGCTTTAGAAAGATAAATAATCACGCAGGAGACTAACTTGAAGCCACGAACCGACTGTGAGAGGGCGGGGCGAAGGGCCGCAGAGGTTGCGTTGCGGAACATGGTGAAAATCGAGCTCGGGGAAGGGAGTGGACTTGGAATGAGAGAAATACGAAAGAGATTGTTTGGAGTGAAAGATTTCGTTGATGCGTCCCCACGTGGGGTGTCAAAATCACATGACTGATCCGTTTCCAAAGCCTCGATCGAAAATTATGGCCCTGTTGCCACTCAAGTGAGGCCACCTGAAAGTTTTAGCGGCCGCTGACCCATTTCACGACTTTACGACCTTTCCCCACGACAAATGGAAAAAGACATTGCAGAAACCCCGGCACCACAACGCTCAAGGACATTCTCCTTCTACTTGGTGCTATTCGCTCTTGTTGTCCCCGTCTGGTCCTCAGTACCACTCTCGTGGTTATTTATACTACACGCAGTGTATACAAATCAGCTGTATTCTTTTGCCTGGCCGGGTCGATTTTTATTCGCCGTTACACTCGCCGAGGTATGTTTCTACTAGTCTAGTTACATATGCTCATCATTCATCATATTCTCCACCAAGGTCCTTTTTAGTCTATACCACCATCGATTAGTTAAGCAGGTGTCTACGCCGTCTCCATGTGGACCTGGTGAACTCGCAGAAATCAATGCTGCCTACACCAGGTTATTGAAGGCAGGTCTGGCCAATTTTACTGAGGATGGTCATGACGAAGAATCTATGAATGGAGAAAGGCCGTGCAGTCCTGCAGAATCGATTGTCCAGCTGGAGCATGACGATCCACGTGCTATTGATTTCCGCAACAGCCTGCGAACCTGGTTTTGTAAAGTACCGTGGTCCTCGGTTAGACTCCACGAGATTCGGAAATGGCTATACTGGTCCATTTTCAACACAGATTTGCCCCCCTCGGGTGAATTGTCCATCGCACATCGCGTCGCCTTAGATGAAGCGCTTGACCTCCTCCAAAAACGCTCTGGCTCTACTATCACGGAAGGTTCAAATCCAGCCATTCAGCCGATGCGACTGACCATTGATCGTGTCAATATTTACTGGCGGCCCCTTGCTTTTTATATCATCATCGGGTGCTTCAATCGCGGTCTACGTAAATTGTACGAGGTGAAATGGAAAGCTCGCTATGGATCACATAATGGTCTCGAGTAAGTATTCATATTTCTACTTTGGCTGATAAGCCTTGATATCCAATGCTAGATACCTTATTCGAATTCCTGTCAATTGGAAAACCTCCGGTGCCCATCGCCCCATTGTGTTTATCCACGGTCTGGGATTAGGACTTGTTCAATACAATGTTGTTATCAGCCACCTCCTGGAAACATTCCCGGATCGTCCTTTGCTTATCCTCCTCCAGCCACAAATCAGTCAAAATATTTTCCACCCAGCCTACTTGAAACCCATGACCAGGCACGAGGCCGCGGGCCGACTCGCTGCCTTGATGACCAAACTGGGATGGGTCCTGGCTGAGGATTCAAATGACAGTGAATGTTCAGGTGGCTCGAGCGAGAAGGGCGGCAATAAGCTGGCATCAGCAACGAAGGGAGTTACAATGATGAGTCATTCCAAGTATGTTTTGCCTTGAATATCCTCATATCTACTCTGATCCCAACATTCAATCTTAGCGGATCCTATACGCACGGCTGGATGCTCAAAGACTACCCCAACATGATTGGCCGTTCCTGCTTCGTGGACCCGGTGACTTTCTGTTCATGGGAGGGAGGCAAGCAGTCGATATACAAATTCTTATCTTCCTGGCTGATTTCACCTCCCCATTCAGATGTCTGCTATAATTTCATCTATCGCCCTTGCAAAACAGTATGATGTCCTTGTCCACATGCTGGGTAGTACCTGAAACTAGGCTTTTAGGGGATTGAACTTCTCATGCGGTATTTTGTTGGCTCCGAACTTGGAGTTGCCAACCTCCTTCAGCGTCACTTTGACTGGGTCTCAAATTCACTCTGGTATGAGGAGATTCCGAATGCCTGCAACCCGTCAAAGACGTTCTTCCTGCTCGGTGGGAAGGACGACATTGTGAACTCTGAGGTTGGTTGGCCTGGCTATCATTCAAAATCTATATCTAACCAAACCATAGCGCGTGAAGCGATACCTTTCCTCTCATGGCATCCGCAAAAACCTCTGGATTGATCCGAATGGACGCCACGGTCAGGCTCTCATTGTTAATGGTCCCGGCCACACAGAAATCCTTCGGTGGTTGCATGAATCGTGAACTATGCAGCGCTGCATCTAATATATATATATATCCATTGTAAGAGGAATACCCATCTCCGTAGATTGCTTGATGTTGTTGGTTTGACTAATGTTTATACGTTAACGAATATACTTCCTTAGTCTTGGAAATAGCCTCAATGCATTACTACCCAAGACTGTCTGAAGCTTTCTCCCATCATCTCCATAAAAACCTACGAGATTTCTCGTGTACCAATCCGCCATTTCAGTGCTGACGGCTGCGGCGATTTGTTCATGAAGCCAACAGGATCAGAGTAGTGAACTTACCAGGGAAATCCGTGCCAAATAAGATGCGGTTTGACCCAACAAATCGGTCCATAGCGATGAGGGTAGTTTCATAAGCGCTCAGTGCCGTTTCATAATAGAATGATTTGAAATCCTCCATAATCTCCTCTGGGGTGAGCAAACAACCCATGTGAGGGGAAAGCACAGCAACCCGTGCTGCGAGGAACGGGGTGCTACCCCCCAGATGTGCTAGAATTATGTTCACGTCAGGGTATTTTCGTTTGCAGCCAGTGACAACCAGATGAGCAGCCGCTTTGAATGTTTCGTTTGGGACCTGTTTCCAACTTGAACGTGGTATAGAGTAATAGTAAACTGTGCGGCATGCCTCAATAATCGGGATACCCAGGAAAGGGTGTGGGTAGGGAGTAGATGATGGCGTCTGGGCGCCATGCAGAAACACAACGGCACCACGCCGGTTGAGTTCAGCCCAAATCGCATCATACCGCTCATCTCCGATATAGACTGCCGTATGAGATAACATCAGTGGAGTATGAGTGGTGGAGAGTAAGAAAAATATCACTAGCATCAGACCCCTCTCCGCAAGATGAAGCGAGTGCGAGTCCATCAGCGTTGAGCTCGTCAAACGCGTACGAGATTTCTAACAGCGCTCCTGCCGCAATTTGTTAGTTCCTAGATCAAAAACACCCAACGGGAATCTAACCTTCGATGTCACTGAGAAAAGGAAGACTCGCCAAGAAACCAAAGCGGTGGGGGTATGTTTTACAAATATGCGATGCAAAAATATTGCGCTCCCTTGTAGCGGCCCGGTTTTCAGGGCATACAGAGCCACTGGAAATTGCAGGGAAGGAAAGCAATGCCATATCTACACCAGAATTGTCCATAGACTCCAGACTGGTTTCAGGGCTCCATGGAAGATTTTCAGCAGGGGTACGCCATCCGACCATGGTATTGGACTTCATCTTGTCCAAAGTCGGTGGAAAGAAATGGTGGTGTACATCAATGCGGACATGTCTGGATTGCATCCTTTGTCGACGGTCGAAAAATCGAAGACGAAGGGCGCTGAAAAGACGACACCCTAGTTTCAGCCCTCCGTTAGATACGTGGCTTCCTGAATTTGGATTCGAATCCAAACGGGCATTCAGAAAACCAGATATACCGATGCCGCTTCTTGATTTCGATTTCCTACTTGACGTACATGAGCTTTTCTTTATCCTCCTTACTCCTTATGCCCTAAATTCTTTACACTCCTCCGAGTCCCAGCTGATGAATTGGCCACTGAGTGATTTGGGCGCGAGGAGAGCTAATGCAGCGATAACATGACCACAGCTCTCGGGTTTAACGAGTTTCCCTTCTGCGTGGACACGGACAAAGGTATTGTAATCCCCCTCCGTCATGTGTGCATTGCCTACACGGCGCAAAGTACCTTGCATCTGAAAAGATGGGTCTGGACGCTTATGGAAAAGTAAGATCACATACATCCGTGTCGACCATGCCGGGCCGTATCGCAATCGAAACAACACTTGGTTCCTCTTCGGCGAGCGTCCTTCAGTAGAATTGAGTATCCATCATGCAGGGAGGGGGGGAAGGGTAATATTTGGAGCACCTGCAAAGAGCGTTCATGGCAGCTTTGCTGGCATTATACGGGCCCCAACCGGGAGTACCCTTGACGGCAGCGCCTGAACTCACGAAAACGACTCTTCCGCCACCGAAGTCGCTTGTGCGCAAGGAAGGCAAGGTCGCCTTCAAGGCTGTTACCAAAGAGAAAAAATTGACATCAAAGTGAGTCTTCCATGCCGAGAGTGGCGTATTGTCCCCAATACGACACATGGGGTCGATTGTGGCTGCATTCAAAATGAGCCCATCTATGTGATGAAAACTCGATCTCGCCTGTTCCACGGCGGCGGTCAAGGCAGGTTCGTCAGCGCTGTCGAGGTCGTTTGCGTCAAACAAATGGATGGTATGGCTCTTTCACAAACATGTCGCATTTGATGAACAAGAGATCGGGGGACGCGAGCTCGAGAAGTTCTGAAGTCTGTGTTCTGGCCAGAGCGACGACTTTTGCATTAAATTTATACAACAGATGCCTGGCGACGGCTAAACCGATGCCTCTGTAGTTACATCAGTACGTAGACGGATAGTATACGTGGAGGACTTGTTACTTTGAGGCGCCAGCAACAATTACTACGGGCTTCCGGGTGGCCATTCAAATGGTGCGAAGGGTCAAGTCGGCAAGCAGGGTGGCGTCAAAACAACCCCAAAGTTATGTAATGAGCTTCACAACTTTTCACAACCCACAGCGGACCAAAACGGTAACTTTCCCTCTACACCTCCTTCTTCCTCCACAAAAGCTATGGCAGTCCGTTCAGCTTTCTCTCGTATTGCGCCTGCATTATCCAATGCACGAGCGACCTCATCAGTAGCTGCACGGAGGACTATGCAAGCCGCACGCGGCTACGCAACAGCTGAAGCTGAACACCACGTTCGTTATCTCGCGTTGTTGTCTGCGGTTGCTCCCTTTCTTATGCATAAGTAAAGATGACAGTTCGTGATGCCCTCAATGCTGCAATGGAGGAGGAAATGATCCGTGATGAGACTGTCTACATTCTGGGTGAAGAGGTCGCCCGATACAATGGTGCATACAAGGTATGTTGGTCCAACCTTCTTCCCCGTGCATTTTCACCTGATTCTGCTAGGTGACAAAAGGCCTCATGGACAAATTTGGTGAGAAGCGAGTCGTGGATACTCCGATCACCGAAATGGGCTTTGCTGGTCTTGCTGTGGGTTCTGCGTTGGCCGGTCTCCGCCCCATGTACGTCTTCACCTCTCTTAATGCACCTCCGTTACCATTTTAATTTAACACTGCGGTAATATAGTTGCGAGTTCATGACCTTCAATTTTGCTATGCAAGCAATCGACCAGATTGTTAACTCGGCTGGAAAGACCTATTACATGTCCGGTGGAAATGTACCTTGTCCAGTCGTGTTCCGTGGCCCCAATGGCGCAGCCGCAGGAGTTGGTGCACAGCATTCACAAGACTACGCTGCTTGGTATGGCTCAGTTCCTGGACTCAAGGTTGTCAGCCCATGGAGTGCGGAGGACTGCAAGGGTTTGTTGAAAGTAGGCATTTCGCTGGTCAAATGAATGCCCACACCAACTATTTCGCAGTCTGCTATTCGAGATCCCAACCCCGTCGTTTTCCTCGAGAATGAAATGCTTTACGGTGTTTCATTCCCCATGTCCGCGGAGGCAATGTCGGACAACTTCCTTCTCCCCATTGGCAAATGCAAGATCGAGCGAGAGGGCAGTGATGTTACAATAGTGGCGCACAGCAAGATGGTCACTCACAGTCTGGAGGCCGCCGACGCCTTAGCCAAGGAGGGGATCAAGGCCGAGGTTATAAACCTCCGCAGTATTCGACCCTTGGATATTGACACAATCAAAAAATCTGTCAAGAAGACTAACCGGTGAGAAACTATTTATTTCCACTGAATGAATTTTGCCCAACTCTCGTAATAGGCTTCTTATTGTTGAGGGTGGCTTCCCCGCCTTTGGTGTCGGTAGTGAGATTTGTGCCCAGATCATTGAGAGTGATGCATTCGACTACCTTGATGCACCCGTTGAACGGGTTACTGGTGCCGATGTTCCAACTCCAGTATGTCTCCCCTAAATTGCCCCCAGTTGTAACTGACTTTTTCGTCCAGTACGCCACAAACCTTGAGGCTCTCGCCTTCCCCGACACTCCTCTGATAGTCAAGGTCGCAAAACGTGCACTTTACCGAACCAACTGATAATGTCTTGCTCTTGGATTGTCGGTAATCGATAGACACCTCATGTTCTACCTACTTATGGCCCTCTAGAATCAATAATAAGCTTATATTCTTTTGGTAGAGCAGCTTTCACTATCGACTCTGTTTGTGTAGGCGGATCCTAACGGCATTTGCATGGGCATGAAGCCCTTCACAATCAGCAAGTGTTGCCACGACTGGACCCAAGCGGTCGAGACCTGCTGGCGTGATCTCCTGAGAGGTAATATGCTTCTGGAAGGATAACGTATTCACGCCGCTGAATTGACGAGCATATCCGTTGGTGGGTAATGTATGGTTTGTGCCTGAGGCGTAGTCCCCGCAGCTAATGGTACACAATGAGAATAGGCCAGGTAATGAATGGCGCATGCTCACCTCTCGGGAGTGTATGCCCCAACAAAAACACTGCCGGCGTTCTCGATCATGGAAACTTTTTTGCTGGCGTTCTCAAGATGGAGAATGAGATGTTCTGGTGCATAATCGTTGGAGAAGTTGATTGCCTCTTGGACCGACGACGTTTTGACTATGATGCTCTTCGAAACCGATTGACGAATTATGTCGACGCGGGGAAGTACCTTGGCTTGTGCATCAACTTCCCTCTCGATCGCTTCAAGCTTTTCCTCGTTGAGATTTATGCCAACAAGAACCACCTGTGAATCAGCACCATGTTCTGCTTGTGAAAGTAGATCAGCGGCGACAAATGCCGGGTTCGCTGTGTAGTCCGCCATCACCTGTAAACTAGATTCAGGAATCATTGACAATTACAGCATTTCACTCACAAGCACTTCGGACGGTCCGGCAGGCATATCAATGGATACCAGGGCGTCTGTATCATTTTGGACAAGCATTTTTGCAGCAGTAACCCATTGGTTTCCGGGCCCGAAGATTTTGTCGACTTTAGGGACAGTCTCCGTCCCGTAAGCTAACGCAGCAATTGCCTGTGCGCCGCCAGCCTTTAAGATGGCCGATGCGCCTACTAGGTGGGCGACATACATCACTTCAGGAGATATACTCCCATCTGCGCGTGGAGGGGTTGCGAGCACGATCTCCTTACATCCTGCTACCTGTGCTGGAATGCCGAGCATCAATGCGGTAGATGGTAGTATCGCCGTTCCCCCAGGAACATAAAGTCCCACCCGAGCAATGGGGCGGGAGAATCGAGTGCAAACGACACCTGGCATCGTCTCCACGACGAGTGTTGAACCATCAATTTGCGCCGCGTGGAATTTCCGAATATTTGCATAAGCAGTGTCAAGAGCTCTTTGAACTTCTGGGTCCATGAACATTGTTTCTGGCGCAAAGGGCGGGAACACAACTGTACTTGTCAATTGGGCTCTGTCGAATTTGGCGGTTAATTCAAGGAGGGCCTTGTCCCCACGCTTGCGAACGTCTTCGACAATTGGCTTTACTTTGATGATCATTTCGTCCGATTTTAATACGGGGCGGCGAAGGAGGGCAGCCCGTTCTGCTTGGGTGATGGTGGACAAGTCCGATGTAAGCATACGGATGGGGTTGCTTGGGCTGGCTTTGATATTACTGAGTGGTGGGCCCTCTCCCCTAGAGGGTGTCCACTGGGGTTTCGCATTACCGGGTCTTCTGGTGACTTTATGAGCCTTTTTGTCCACGAAGTGTTCAATATCTGCAATCCCCACCCCCGCAGCTATGCATTTGACGAGGGCAAAGTAGAAAAGATCAGCGGCCTCAAAACCAATCTCTTCTTTCTGTTGCGCTTGACAGAGTTCATCAGCCTCCTCCATGATTTTGGATTGAAGAAGATCTGCGTCTGAGTACAGTCTTTGGGTATAGGATCCTTCAGGTGCTGATTTTAAGCGAGACCGCAGCGTGCTCTCTAGGGCAGGCAAACCACCAATGTGTCCGAAACAAGAAGGGCGGTTGAGATGACAGAATCCAGAACCGTGTTGCATGACCCGGAACTCGAGACTGTCGTAATCACAGTCAAAGCGGATGCTTATGACATCTTGAGTCGATCCAGAGGTTTCCCCTTTCCTCCAAAGCCCATGTTTGCGAGACTGGTAAACACCTTTTCCAGATACGATACTCTCTGTGACAGACTCCACCGAGGAATATACAAGCCCGAGGGAGTGGCCGGTTTCACTGGACACAATCGTTGGATACAAACCATCTGGACGGTCAGAAATAGCAGGGGCAAGGAAGGCATCCGCAACATTGATCTGTGTTTTGGAAGATGGCCCCAGGGTCAGCTGGGAAACGGGAACGACCAGGGTTGCCCCGGCATTTGAGATATCTCGAATAGTAGATTTTAATGGTGGAGTTGTCGCGCTGGATAGGACATGGATCGCAGAATTGGCGAAGAACCCAGCGAGGGATGATATAAGGTCGAGATCAATTGCTGGCGATTTCAGCAGGACGCCAGATACCCCACTTCGAACTTTATCAGATACGGCACTTACATTCTCTACGTCAAGGAGAATTATAAGGCGATCGGGTGGCACAAAGCCAATGAGTTCCTTGGCCCAGTTCAAAGGAAGAATGAGTTTTTCTGCACCCTCATTTAGGCAAGATATCAATTGTTCCTGGTCAAGGCCTGCTTCAGCATCAGCAAGTATATAGTATCGACTGGGTAATGTGGATGGGGAAAATGATTGAGCGAGAATGACCGGGCCAATACGACAGATGGATTCAATCAATTCTAGCTGGCAGTCTTCACCTATGAGGGGTAAGAAGGGAGACATTGTTTTCTCGAGTGTTGATGCAGACGACTCGTCGAGAGACGAGAGGCTCGACCTGTTTGAATCTAAAGGCAACAGTGAAATCAAGATGCCAAGGCTGTACTCTCCTTTTCAGGCGCTGTAGTGTAGCGGTTATCACTCGAGATTCTGATGTGTTGATTTCTCGTAACCCAAGTTCGATTCTTGGCAGTGCCTGCAGTATTTTTCACCCATTTGGATCCACTGCCGACGTCATTGAGCAGCGGTGCTAACTTACCAGAAACCACCATGTCCAACATTCATATCCCAAGTATCCTTCTTGCTATCCCCCGGAACCCCATCACTGCTGTGGGGCTGCCTCTTGCATTCGGTATCCTCAGTGGCTCATCCACAGCCAAAGTAGTAAAGGGGAAATGGTATAAAGTACTAGGCTTTATCTATCGTAGAACATACCGTGCATAAACTAAAAACTCTTCCAGGAATTATACTCACCGCCAGGGCGTCCACCTCGCCAAGTTTTCCCAATTATCTGGCCAATGCTGTACCTCTGTGCGTGTCCTGCTCGCCCAATCTGGGTGTAGTCGCTGACAAGTCAGTAGCAATGGGCTACGCTTCGCATTTGGCGGTCGAGGCTTTGGATACCACAACTTCACAATCAGCTAGGCATATAATCTCCCCACCCCGATTCTAGCTGGTTGACTGTGCCACTACCCAAGGGCCAACCTGACATTGGGCATTGCGCTTTATTATGCACAACTGGGGCTGAACTTCGTTTGGAGCCCACTCTTCTTCAATTGGAAGCTGGTTTGCACCTTCGCTTAACTCTCTCGTCATCAATTGACATCAACGCGCAGTTGGGAACAGCCTTGATTGATAGCACGTTACTGGCCGGAACGACTTACTATATGACTGTAGGTATTTGTTCGGAGGGACCCACCCTTTGTTCATTATCCTCTTGCAGAAACTTCTAGATGGCCCCACGAATTCACAAACAACGTACTTTTTGATCCCATACTGCGCATGGTTGACTTTCGCAACCTATCTCAACGGCGGTATTTGGTATCTGAACCGCAGTCATGCCACAGCAGAAGGAGATAAATTGCGCTAGAGAATCAGCATTGGTGATAAATACATTGATATCTGGGGTAGGATTCAGGCGATCGGTCGGGGCAGTTGGGTCCAGAAACCATATGAACTTGAATAAATCACTAGCAGATGCTTAGAAGTTGTTAGGAAAACCAGGTCAGCCGGCGACTCACAGAGAAATACATGAGTCTTGATTGGGTTAGGTGCAATTTTTTGAAGTTGCGCCGGAAGGCGTCAAGGATTGTCCCACCCTCGCTGTCGACATGGGTTGTAGAGTCAGAAAAGCTAAGGAGGCCTTGTGGGTCGTAGTGATTCTTGGCCCTTGAGCACACGATATCAGCGTCTGTGTGAAATGGCTATGAGCTGTCTTGAGGGTAACTTGAGCGGTAGGGTTTACAATACACAGGTGCGGGAATCGAGACAGAGCGTGTTGAACGAGCATATACATGGCAGAGGGCAAACGAAAGCGACTGAAGAGTATCCGCCCTACATGGTGCATGGTGTAAGCTAGTTTACCCACAGGGGGGAAGCTTACTTGAAATCATTTTCCTGGAGAGTATCAGGCTCAATGCTCGGGTAGAACGGAAATCAGAGATGACCCACATCATATAATACCTATCCCACCAAGGAAGATAAATCCGATTAGCACGGGACGCGTGGGTGCGGACTCACAGAATAATGTGCTGGCCGACTGGTTCCTAGGAGTCCACCGTGACTCTGGAGGTAGAAGTCGAACTCAGTTGGATGGGCAACCTCACGGTCAACGACAGTTCCAGCTTGACAATTTCCGCTTCGGTCCGCATCACGATCATTCCGCGGGAAGAACCTGTTGGGAGCAGCTAATGGGAATGATGCTTATCGTAGGATAATGTATTCATACCGAACATGGTGTCGTTTTCCGACTATAATGATTGTGATTTTCGGGTTGATGCCGAGTTCCTGACAAGCATCTGGATATCTTGAGCGCAGGGAACACATGAATAGATAGGCTGCGCCTACTCTTTATCAAAGGCAATTCTACAAATCCGTCATTGGTTGTGGATATCAGAGAATGTAATCAGGCTCACCCGATATCAGGACCTGCCTGAATTGGCCTTCAGATACTCCATCTGTGTTGCTTGATTAGCTGTGAGATGGACTTGGGTGAGGAACAGTACCGCGGTAGAAAATAATGCGCGCTGGTGCAAGTAGGGCTGGCGGTCTATTCTCAACGTTCTTCCGGTACATCATGTACATTTCTAGAACATGCTGGGTGATGGCTCATGAGAGGGGGAGCAAGTGGGTTGGCATTTCCGACCTTGCACATCGCTTGTAAATCATTGATCATCTCCTGGCGAGATGTTTGGACCCGGGAATCTGCTCTTCTGGTTAGGTCAATGCTGTGTGTGGATAAAGAATGACATACCAGCAATGTATTTTGCTGAGCCTGAGTCGACATTGGCAACAAGGGCAGTAAATGACGGACGACCCTCGGACCCAGCAGTAGGGTGGATAACATCAGCACCTGTTTCAGGTATTAGGTGATGAGTGCGTTATGAGGTGATTAGGATACGACCCATGACGATTGTTGGGTTGCGGGGATCAGAGAGAACGGATACAGAGTCTGGGTCTGGTATCATGTTAATTCCTCCTAATTTCACATTGATCCTATTCCAAGGTCAGCAGAATTCTGAACACAGAGATTGGAGCCTACTTCAAGCTGACATTAGCAAAATATTGGGGTCGTGCTTTGAAGCATTTTGTACTCTTGAGGCATTGTGTTGCAACGCCATGCTAGAGATCTGTTAGAGAAATGGTACAGGCGGAAACCACACCACCCACGGTGATGTCCCCGAAACTATCGGATGGTCATTTCAACGAACTATCCAAGGTGAAGTGTACAGATGCTCACTGTTTCACTGCAGTATATATGTCATTTCCATTCTCGGGCAGAACAACAATAATCAGGGTAGGGCGAAAGCCGGTTCTATCTACGCAGATTTGTCCGGCTGCAAGAAGTCCTTCAGCAATCCTGCCTTGACCGTTCTCATATCGGATGATATCAGTGGGCTGGATTCTCATGCCTATAACTACCTTTCAACAAAGGTTAGGGTGCGGTACGGATAGTGTGCTTACCAACTTCCCGGCAGCCGTCTACTAATCCCGATATCATGTCCACAGCGGCCGTTTCGGAGAATCGCCGGCGAGTTTCATAGATGACCACTACCCAGTGTGGTATCTCCATGGGCCGGAAAAAGCGTTTGTCCACCCTATAGGTATAATCAGGATGATCCTGCGGCACGAAACAAGCAACAAACATATTCCAGGATCCGTTGTTGGGAACCTGAAGTACAGTCAAATAATGGAAGCGCTCAATATCCTGCAGGTGACTGACAATATTGATTTGTCTGCTCCCAGCTCCATATTTGAGGGTGGGGGGCTTTAAAACCCTGGCTTGTATTTTGAGAGGCCCAGAGGCGTTAACGTGCATTCCAAATTGGCGGACGTATTCTGATTGACCATAAGCGAGAACCTACCCAACCGTTGAGCTAAAGATCGCGGAGAAACGAGTGTCTTACGGCTAAGCCATTTTTAATACTTTCTAGTCGCTCTTTGGGTGATTTGGTTGCAAATTCGATGACTTCCTTGGTTTTCTCTGCGGGAACTTGCTTCCGCATGAGCTGACCTGGGGGGACATCACATAATTCGATGGGTATCAATGCACCAGACCCAACCTGCACGATGCATTGTTAGAGAAGAAGCAAGGAGGGACCTATGAAATGTACCTCAACACAAATCAGATCAGGATATTGCAAGGGGCGTGCTTGAACACGTTTGAAGTATTCAGCGACATTCATGGTACCGCCCTCTCGCATAGTAAATGTTAGTCCACTGGCACCTGCTGCGCTGACCTTTTTGACTACACGTGGTATCTGATGACGAATGCCGTCCGTGCCCGTTTGGTTAGTGAGTACCCGGATGCCTGAGATGAATCGTTGGAGTCGAAGCCGCTCTCTGTCGGGAAGCCCGCGTCTGGGGGCCAGGGCGGATACATCCCGTTTGTTGAGAAAGTCGAGGCATAATTGGATCAGAGTTCCCGCCTTGTACATCGTCCCAGTAGAGATGTCGACATTGATCAGCAGTCGTCCTATTGCCGGCCGCACGGACTGAAAATAACCGCGCCAGAGTTGAAGTCCCTCGCCAATATCTTTCGTTTCCTGGTTGGTAAAGAATGACCTAAGATTAAAAGGGTACTTCATCGTAGGCTCCATCCGAATGACCACATTAAGGGCCTGTAAAACGGTTAGCACCAAACCTAGTCATGATGAAACACTAACATTTATCGCAGTCAACACGCTATTATCGTGCGATTGTTCTCCCGCGATAAAGCGCTTCAAGACTCTATGCGTCGTCAGGGGTGTAGATTAGTTACTGGCAAAATGCCTACTCTGGATTAATTTCAGCGACTTTAGCCAAACGTATTTTGCAAGTCTTTGGGCCTCTGCTGGCGGTATCAGGTCGGCCACGGGACATGGACACTTCAAACTGTGAGAGTGTGATTAGGACTAATATGGATCGCCTCTAAAAGGGACCCACCTCCTGTGAACCAGAATCTCCGAAGGGTAATTCACGAATTGCGAATAGATTCTTACGCCCGTCATAGACGGCTCGCGGTGTAAACACTCCTGGAGCAACGACGGTCTGAAGCTGGGTTATCAAGTCCATGTTCACGCGAGCTGGGAGGATCTTTTCCGAAGGGGATATGGCTGTGTCAAATTAGTTGATGATAGCTATATCGTTGTTAGGTCAAGATGTACCAACTGGGGACGTAAGTTGGGGATGGGATCAGTGCGCAAGATAGTTTTTGACCACGAACCGTCATAATGGTGTATAATATTTTCCGGGATGGTAGTCACAAAGAAGTTGACAAAAATGGGGACCTCCCGACCGACTATTCCGAAATCCGGACGCTTCACACCCACAGTTGTGATATGATCACCAGGCTTGGGGAGGCCTAACTGGGGGCTGGCGCCACGTCTGGCACTTGCCCCACGGTGACCACCTCTATGGCCAGATCCACGAGGAGGCATGAGCTATGAAGAAGGTGTGGTTGGTCCTGAGATAGAAGGTGCAGGGGGGAGGTAGCGCGTCTTGGACTGGTCATAGGCGCTAGCTAACATTCATAACATGTGCAATGTCAATACGCCATTGATGGAGCAGTCACGGTCAATCGGTCACTCTTGAAGTCACCGGGCTATCTTTGACGCAAACCAAGTCCTCGCAGGGCATCTCATTTTAGTCTACAGCAAGCTGTGTTGCCCTCGCTCAATGGATCACTGGCTGTGTTGGTGTCGTTGGTGGAACCGCCGCCCGAACGAAGGCAGTTAACCTCATGCCCTTCTTCAGCCATAGGATCGAAAACTACCTGCCCTAACCCTTCACTCTTCAGAACGAGGCAAGCGTCTAATTAATGTTTTATGGCGACGCGCAAGGTGGGCGTGGTCACTCGACCATGTGGCATCTGGATCACATATAAGACGCGCTGCCTTACCACTACGGTGGTCCAAATTTCTTCCCGGGCACCTTTTTGGATTCGGTGGGCACCCTTTGTTCTGCATAGCTTTCAGCGGCCCAAGCCACCACAGTCCCTTCTTGATCTCATCCGTACTTCAAAGGAATTCGCTCCCCCGCCTTCCGTTTCTCCGGCCCTGCGTCTTCCTGTGAGTTCCGCGTTGAGCGATGCATCGAGACATGAGCTACCGCAAACCCGTCCCGATGTACATCCCTTCTCCACCTCCCTCGCCCCCATCCTCGCCAGATTCTAATATTGCGCGGCTGTCGTTCTCATTGAATTCGTTGGCGGGCCAACAGCTGCCACCGGTGGGCCATTTCTCTTGTCATGATGTAGACGTACTCACTCCTCTGAAAGCTCCCCGGTGATTGGAGACAGGTCATTGAGCAGACTTTGAGTTCGACTAGTCCACCCCCAGTAGTTCGTCTGAGACCCGAATCCATCATGCATGGTAGATCATCTGCGAGAACCTCAGATGCCACAACCCAAGATGGCAGGTCATCCTTCTTCACCGCCCCAAGTGATCCCGGCTACGCCCAGCCCGAGGCCAGCACGAGCCATGCATGGACGGACAACGGGGTGGAACCCCAAAATCCGAGAGATCTGACCAGTTCGCCTACACCCGAGAGGCGACCCAAGCGAAGGCTGCACCAAGTGAGTCCCCTAATTCACGCACTCATTTATCATTGAATACCACATAGAATTACCGTCCACCCACACCCCCTTTGCCCACTCATCATAAACGACTAAGATCGCAAGATGATGAACCTGAACGACGCAGCATGGTTCAGCAGGTTTGTCACATCTATTCCGTCTTTTCTTCATGACTCATTGATTCGATAGGAGTATCGTCAAGCTGATGGCAGTTATCACGTAAATAACCTCATTGCCTCTGGGAGGTCAATCCAGAAACCCCGACCAGGCGTCATGGTGAGGGCCAACTCATCCTTCAGAACACAGGCGACGCAGTCGTCCTTTGCTAGCTCGGATTTCTCCACTGCGTGGTCTGGCGGCCAAACCACATGCGTTTCTGAATCGGATGCGGCTTCTGGCGAGCTACCAGCGGTTCTCCCAGTCTGTATGAATCACTCTCAGGTATCGGTGGCGCTAAAACCGACCGGGGCTATGGCTGTTGCACCCGAGTCTGCCATTCCTTCCAACACCTGGTGGAGCTCGTTGAGAATAAAGCTCAGGAGCTTCAAGACCACGTTTGCCGATATCCTGTGCTGAGCACCTGAGGGGCAGAAGGCATGAATATTTTATTACAACTATGTATCCTTTGGCCCAAAATGTAGTTCTATACGTGCACGCTGAGTCGACGCTGACCCGCTGGACGATTATTGTCTACAACCAATGCAATTCCAGAGAATCAAACTGGCAAGCAGTGACAAATAATTACTATATACTTACACACAACGCAAATCCTAATCCGGTAAAGACTCCAGCGGTTCACCGAGAGGACTATTATTCCGATAAGTATGAGTCTCTGAGAGCCGGGCTCTCTTTCTCAAGTCCTCGCTCTCT